>JAPMAE010001063.1:5850-21557 GCA_036584705.1 Rhyacophila sp. 25_7 | reverse complement strand
TATGAAGATTGTTTTGACAGATTTTTTTACGAGTAATAATTGTCAATTATTAGCTGAACTAATTAGATCCATGTCCTGGTTTGAAATGCATATTAAAAATATTAGGGATTCAAGACTAGACCCTCGACTCGTGAGTCGGATGCGCTATTCACTTACCTACAAGGGCAATTATTGAATCAAGTCACCATAATTATTGAACTGTTTATGGGTATATATATATTCAATAATTTGATTTTTGCGTATAGTTTAGTTTTCTTATTTTAGTTTTTATAATCAAATACAATATAGTCAAATATATCTATACTTAAACTCAGTTTGTGAATAATTTTGTATTAAATTAAATCAACAACTTTTGTATTGTTGTTTATTTGAGAGTTCGGCATGTTTAATTGATTAAATATTAGTCACAACAATATATATTTATGTATATATATACATGTAATTTTAAGGAAAATATACCACGTGATTGTTTTTAAGGTAGTATAGTAACGATCCTATTTATGAAAGGATAGTGGTTCAGTGATCGTTTGTAAATACGTAGATAGATAACAACTACATATGCTAAAATATATCAACATTCAAAAATTTGATTTTTAGGGTGTTAAAATAATTACAGCTGTACGTAATCGTCATACGAATATATTGTTTTAAAGCAAGATTACAAAAAATATTTTTAAATATAAGCTTAAAACTACATAACTAGAAGTTACAAAATTGTGAGATTAGAAATACTTGAATACATGCAAATTTATATTTTGACTGAAATTAAAATATTTCATCAGGTGGAGTTGGAAAATTGGGTGAACAGCATTCATAGCGCATGCGCTGCTGCCTTCGCACGTCACCGCGGGAAAACTGGAACTTTACACCTATTGCAGGAGGAAATTTTTCGACTGGAAAAGTCTATTGAATCGGTGAGTTACTTTTCTTTACTTTTTTGCAAATTTTCCTCACTTTGAGAAGACCAAAAGTTCTTAGTATCTTCAAACGTCTTGTTTTATTGCTGTATTAAGAATCGTTTTTTTTTCTTTCTTGGTCGAGCATTGAAACTCATTTTTTTAGAGAAGATTTGTTTTCTTGGTTTCACTCATTTCTGAATGATGAATGATTATACCATGTTGAAAAATATGAAAGGAATAGGAGTATAATGTCATGATGGTTTTTTAATACTATAAAAAAAAAGGTATTTGCTTATTTTATTTAATTAAATACATGAAAAATAATTTTTTAAATATATCCTTTTCGTGTATGAAATTAAACTATTATTTAAAATAATTCAAATATTTGCTGGAAGCACATCACACAATTAACGTACTTCATAATTTTACAATTTGTTTTCTACATTTTTTCTTATACACGTTGCGTTTTATGTTCCAGGCCGATTTTTTTTATAACTTTCAAATGAAACATAATTTTATAATGTATATTTTATAAAACACTCGTCATGTGATCGTATCGGATTAATAATTTGTTGCGCTCATACCATATAAAAAATGTTTTGTTGAAGTAAGTGCGGCAGACGAGCTCCGTAAGCTTTGAGGCAAAAATGTACGGAATGATTAATTTATTCTGGGTGGAATTCCGACGTGATTATCTTTTATTATCTATGGCCACGTGCCCAGTGTGTTGTACTAGTTAGAACAAAATTGAAAAACTTTTCTCACGAAATAACATTGTAACTTGTCAGATATTGGGAACTCTATTTCCCAAAGGATGCGGCTAAAGATACTTCGGGACTTTAAGGAGTGCGCTGCTTACAAAAATAATTTCTTAAAACACACTAGCGATTGGAATATTTTCCCGCGGGGATTTAACTCAAATAGAACTGTCATATTATGATATTAATTATTAATTTTCACACATAAAACGTAATCATTATAATTGCATTTTTTATAAAAATTATATGAATAAACAATTGGTAAAAATATACATAACCGTCATTAAATTTAAAATATCATGTTACCCCATCTTTACATATTAAATAATACAAACGCTACTAAACATTAATTATTAATTGAAAATTGAGAATTTATATTAGCAATTAAGATATTTTTTTATTTCATTTGATTCTATTAATATTGATATTTATAAGATGCTTAAAATTCAATAAGGTATAACTAAAAATTCGATTAAACTGTTATTTAATTATTGCCGTGAATATTTATCTAGTACAAAAGACGACTATAAAGTAAGATTACTCATTTTTTAAAAAACCTATAAAGCAAAATATGTTTGAAAAATGTACAAATTTATATACATATATCAAACTCTATTTTTTGGCGTGATTACCTTCCTTCTTAATGCACTTTGTGAGTTTTCTTATACCTTCGTCAAAAAAAATCTGCCACTGCCTCTTTGGCTCATTGTTTGATGACTTTCTGGACCTCATCAATGACCAAAAACCTTTTTTCACCAATAAATAACTTCATAGAGGTGAAAATATGAAAATCAGAAAATTCCATATCAGGGCTGGGAACGACGTTCCCCCAAATTTTTTCATTGTGTGTGCGGGGGAAAAAAGATGCAATTGCGCAAATATGCATGTTCGAGCATAGATAAAATTAAGTAATCAGCATAATATATACCGCGAAATCATAAATTACATAATTAATGATGTCTTTATTCAAAATACGCAACATATTACTAGTAAGTATTCTATGTTCCGCACACATCTCATCCTTTCTTTAGAACCCACCATACAATATCAAATAAAATATATTATTGCGCAAAGCAAAAATATGGTTACAAGTTTCTTTGTTCGAGATGTGTCCGAATTATAAAAACATGTGTGCGATCAATTTTTAACAGGTGTGCGGCCGCACACGCGCACACCTTAGAAGAAACATTGGCTGTGAATGGAGTGGTTGATAATATCTCAACCGAATGTATCCAAAAATTGCTTTGTAGTATTGGCTATGTATGAACGTGCATTGCCATTTAATCAACACACTCATTTCTTTAAAATCCCCCTTTTTTATTTTGTATTGCTTTCCGTAGTTTTTTAGCATTTCACAGTACCGTGCGGAAAATAATTTAATTTTTTTCTGTATCAAGCAGACAGCCACTCACCGTGGCTGCAAATACGAAGGAATGGATAATGGAATCTTTCAAATGTTATAACCTTTATATTTTTCATACATAAAAACTTCGAAATCGAAAAATAATTTATGGTAAACGGTTAATAACTTTTTAATTATGTAGATTTTATATTATTATTCAATCCTTTTAAAACTTTCAACATATGTACTTTGTAAACATTAAATTCATCGTTTGAAGCCTAAGCCTTCGTCGAAATTTGAATTATAAAATATAACCTTTCATTATCTATTCACTAACGCAACCTGTCCATAAATGAACACTTTCCATGTTACTACAAATAAGGGTAATGCGAAAATCTAATAGCTTTTCCAACGATCGTTTGACTTTTATAAATAATTCGTAAACGATAAATTACACCCGTTAATGGGTTTATCTTTAATAAATACTTTGGTGTTATAATGTTTTCAATTATTTGCCAAAGTTTTCATAAAAGAATAAGAATATTTATACCATATAAAGTTGCTAACACATCATTAAAGCAGTTTCTGTAAATGAATTATTTTCATCTTCTTTGAGTCTAATGATATGGTATGAAGTTGCATCAAAACATTGCCCGTAGCGTGTAAGATATTATTATAACACCACTCTACACTGGAAAATTGTTGTGTACAAGAAATATTAAACTTGACTTACGAAGTGTGGTCATTCATTCTTTGATGTAATTAAAGTTTTTGTAGTTGACAAACATTGATGGATCAAACATGGATCATATTAAAAACTATCAAGTAATCAATTTATAAATGAAGTTGCATTATTATCTATAAGGTAGTACAAGAAACTAGCTATTTCAAATCAAATACTTAAGCAAAGTTCTATGCCACGTTATAAAAAAAACTCTAAGGTTTGAATAAAACTATTGCAAACATCATTATTTTAAAATTGATGCACACAAATATTTCTTTATTTTCAACGCTACAGTCGCTTAACCCACCAGCATCTGTCACGTTTTTATACTCTTTTGGGCGTATATTGCGAAGTAATGAATATGTCCTCTCTATATAATAATATATAGAGAAAGAATTTTGAAGGGTATCAAGGTACGATGTTTCAAGACCTTAGTGAAAGTGCACCAGAGTATGCAAAACATATATACAATCTTCATATTTTATATGCTACAGTAAAATATTTTCTAGTTTATGCCTTATTAATTTTATATACTTCGTATAAAACTTTATTGTAATCATACTCATGAACCATGAAAATCTCGCTGAATGACACCATAAAAATGATGGCCATTTTTTTCCTAATTTAAAAATAATAAAAAATATAGCACACCTGCGTGTGTAGAAATAAAATTCGCGCCAACGTTTTTAATGAAGAAAAATTTAATGGATGTCAAAAAAGTGAATAATGACAGGAGGAAACGCGCCATTTCCTCTGCCAACCGACAATGCAGGGAAATAAGTGATTTTTTCAGCGAAAAATATTAATTGTCACACTGTTCACCTTTGCGCAGGTCGCGCATTTTTTAAAACATTTGTGTTAAAACAAATCCACGTTTAAAATCATTTAATTCCTCGTACATTCGCTTTGTATTTGTCAAGTTAATCTATCATTTAATTATTATACATGTGATATAATAAACTTATTATATCATAATCATTCTTAAGATTTATATTGGTTTTTCAAATAAATATGATTTTGAACGATTTATTTTTTTATGCAAAAGTTCTGTATTTTGATTCAATATCAGGTCAGAAAAATATACGGATACAATGAGAAAATGAAATATTCAAAATAAACAAAAAACCTTTTTATTGTACGTTATTAGTTATTGATGATTGCATCCTAATAAATTTTAAATTTATTAATTCGTTGGTGGTAGAACTTTTTTTTTGCTATTAATAAGCATGATTACCAACTATGAGTTTGTTATCATCATTAATACTTAATTTGCTCTTATTTTAGAGTTGCTCATTAAATCCTTACGTGTAGTTTAAATAAAATTGACAATATACATCTAGAGTCAATTTTAATGCATACTATTTTGTTACAAGATATTTGAAAGGATCTATACTACTAGAATAATACTTCTCATATACGATTTTTACAAAAACATATAATGTTAATGTTTATCACATAAGTATATAATATATTCATTATTTTTATTTCATTCATACATCAGTGTGATAAATTTTTATGATAAAAATCTTTCAATTTTTATCAATAATAGTTATTTTGCTATCGCCATTGATATATCATTTTGGAGATTTGACAAATTCTATCAACGTTATTTTTATAGACTTACACATAAATAGAAATAACTTCTACATTAATATTATTAATCAGCTGCAGATTGTCGTTATTTTTTACATCAAATATAAATCCCATCCTTTACACAAGCATTTTATTAGTATTTGTATTTTTTCTGCATGATAAATAATGGTTTTTTGTAAGAATATTTTGATGTATTTTTTTTTTGTAATTTATCTACATATTTAAAACGCCACAAAAATAAAGATATTGGTATAAATATACAAATATTTATTACTTATTTTTTTTTAGTTTATTTGTATTTATTATGTGAAGAAAATCAAGTGGTAGTTAACAGTTTTAACGAATTCGTTCTCTAGCCTCTATCCATTATAGTGCATGGCAATAGTCATGTGAAAAATAACATCTTCCAACATTAATATATATTTTGAGCATTGCTTTTCTATAGTCTGTCAAAATAGTTATATTTTTTATAAAAAACACGCGATGAGTTAATAGTTAATTAAATTGTTCACTCAGTTTTTGTATATATATACGAGTATATGACATGTTGCAAGACTTTCGTTCTTAAAAATAGTTGACTAATTAATACCCAGAATGCATCAGTTAGTATTCTATGGATTTCACCACTAAAATATATTTTCCCAAAAATATTTGCCAGAATACAGAAAAGACTTACCCGTGCAAAATCAATTCTGGTAGTATTTTAAGGATAGCTTTGATGTATGTTATGATGTGACATCTCATTATCATTAGAGAGATACCGCGATGTCACTGTCTATATTATCAGTTGATACTAATTATATTTTGATTATTTCTGGTTTAAACATTCTATGATTTAAATAAAGCCGTATGGTGTAAAATTTAATTGCCTGTTACTATAATGACTGAAGACTAATTTGATGAACAATTAGAGAATTGTATTCAAAGGCTAAATTTGTGCGACAACTTGTGGCAATGTCTTGCGATAATATAAAAGTGAACTTGTAAATTCGCGTCGTTAAATTAATTGCTTTCTCAGCTTGTTCGAAAGCGCTCGCAGTGTTGTAAATAAAGTGAGTCGCCGGAGGCTTTTTTTAATTTACGAAGCTTCCACCCCGAAGCTTTTAGAGCGAACACTTTTTTCGCCAGCGCTTTGATAACTCACTTGGCTATGTATCTACATTCTAAAAGAGTTATGGACAATCTTTTCTTTGCAATCCGATTTAAACTGCTATTTAATAGTAAACGGAACATTGCAATATCTTAAAATTATGTATACAACAAAATAAATTAGTAAAACAAGAAATTATAAATTGAAAATTTTATAAGGGCAGTCCATAAGCCACGTAATGTTTTTTCAGCAACTTAACTCGCACAATTTAAAACGTAGTTTGTTAGACAAATTTGAATATTTTGGATGACTTTAGATATAAAAGAGAGATATTATTATATTATGGTCATTAAATATTCAGAAGCATTCAAGATATATTTAAAATAAATATTTCAGTTCTACTTTTGCTTAAAAATTCACTATTTACCGGGTTGTAACATTATGTCTGTCACAGAAAATATTAAATAGGAATTCAATTTATAATCCCCTCCTGTCCACTTGTTGAGAGGAAAAAGTGTTAAGTAACAATACAAATTAACTCACCTTTTTGCTTGTAATACCATGTAGACGTTAATGGTCACCCTTACCTCTCCCTTAAGAGCGTTATGTGGTTTGTGGACGACCCCTAAGTTCGATTGCTAAAAAGTCAAATAGCGGTGGGACCTTAGTTGTCAAAAAATTTTCATCGCAAACGAATCTGTTTCCAAAAATAACACCAAAACAAATCCAAACATAATTCTGGTTCTCTGACATTCAATCCTGTAAACAGATTTAGGGTGTTTACAACTGCAGCATATGAGTATCAATTAATCTTCAACTTTCATTTGAAAGATTCGGTGCTATGGATATATATTTTGAGCAGTATTAGAAGCAAATAATATTTGACAACCGACGTTATTCCTACGCACTTTTTGAAATATCAAATGTATTATATTTCATAGAATTTCATTGATTTTTTTAGGTTTATTACTAAAAAAAAATAGCTAATGTATGAATAAAATAGGAATCAATGATGAAATTATCAATATCTAATATATATTTTGATTTTAAAGATATATAGACTACAGCGGATTATACCATGTTACTCTATCTTTAATTCACGTGTCAAAAGTCTTCAAACTCTGCACAAATCTGATTCTGTTATGACATCGTATTAGGCTGCAAATGTAGGCCTCAGGTCTCATATCACTGTAACGCTATATATGTCTACGCGATACACCTTACGGAGGTGAGAAAATATGGAGAAATTTTCCTTTTAATAGAAAGTATTACGTCAACGTCGAGCGTCGGCTGTTTTATTGATAACTCGGTGCGAGTTTCCTGTTATTAATATTCAGCACTCGTATTATCGATATTACGTATACTGCATGACGTTTTTTTAATAATAGGTTAAAAAAAACAGGGATGCAAGAGACACATGGTAATTTCATTATTATAACATAAATTGTTTTGATTTATTATGCGGTATAAAATCACATTGCGTAAAAAGTAATATTTGATAATAAGGTACAAGATATGACTAGAAATTAGTGACCAATTTTAAAAAAATCGACAAATAATATATTTTTGGAAAATTTATTAATTTATATACATACGAGTGTGTAAAACAAGTATATCTTCATACCATTGTTTGACGGCACTTTGAACGTCATCGTTGGTCAAAAACTTTTTCCCACCCACAAACAACTTCAGAGAGGTGAAAAGATGAAAATCTGAAGGTGCCAGATCAGGGCTGTAAGCAGAGTGGTTGATGATATCCCAACTAAATGTATCCAAGAGTTTGCTTTGTAGCGTTTGCTGTGTGAGAACGTGCATTGTCATGCAGCAAACACATTTCTCTTCTTTTGTTCTGTATCGTTCTCGGCAGTTTTTTAAGGTGTCACAGTAATATGTGGCATTAATTGTTTCCCTCTGGGGAATAAATTCAATGAGTAGAATCTCTTTACGGTCCCAAAGACAAAGGTTATGATTTTTTATGCCAACATAAAGGTTTTGAATTTTTTCGCTGACGATAACGAGAAATGTCGCCACTGCATTGATTGCCTTTTCATCACAAGGGTATAATAGGCCATCCACGTTTGTCGCCAGTCACAATAGAGTATTTTTTTAAAGCCACGTGTTTCAGTAATAATTTCATGGATAAGAGATTTGGATATTTCTGAAGACTTTATCTCATCCGAAGCAACCAATAGTCATCACAAACCATTTCCTCGATCTTGTTTACCATCTGAGTCACGATCGATGGTTGTTCACCCACTTCTTCATCGTGAATATTCATTCTGACAACTTTAAACTCACGATACCACTTGTACACCTTAGGGTTCATGACAGATTCCCCATAAACAGTTTTTATTTAGTTAAGAATCTGAAATGGCGCATTTTTCTTCGCGAGAAGGTACCGAATCATGCTTTTCACCTAGCAGCTGGCAGGATTCAGAAACGAGATTATCATTTAAAAACGGTACTAAAATAATAGTTTTCAACCGCCTAAGATAAATTAGCGCACATTTTATTTACAAAGAACTTACCCTTAAACGCAGTGCCAGTAAATTAGTTTTAAAAAATTTCTTAAAGCATCAGAAGCTTAGTACTCGTACTTTCATAACGTTTCTCGTATATGAAATATAATACAATATTTTCTATCAATGAAATATAGAAATAACTCTCAAATGTATAAAGTATTTTCAAAAAAAAATTTAAAAAATACAATATTTTATGCATAAAAAGAACGTTGAAAAAACTAAGAATTTTCATAAAAAGATGTTCTATTTCTGTGTTTTCATTTAACGTATTGTAATGTTGAAAAATTAAAGGCACAATTTATAACAAGTTTTTAATATGATCTTTGTAAAAAACTATAAAGACATTTAATAATATTTTACGGGATACAACTTTCATACCTATTTTTCATAGACATACTTATACATAAAAAAGTATTTAAAATGAAATAGCTTTTATTTATTGTCAAATTTACAGCGTTTTGATTTACAAAATTTATAATAGTAAACAGAAAAAACTTTATTCGTCATTTACATTTGGAACTTTTACTTGTATACAAAAAACAAATATTTGAATATTAACAGATGTTACTATTTGCATATCATAATAAATCACTGCCACTAATATTTAATAGTGTGGTAGTTTTTTCGGAGCAGGGTATATTATGTGGGAAAATCGATGAGGCTGGGAAAAATATTGAGGGAAAACGTGAAAATATTTAAAAATTATGTATCATAAACATTTGTGTACTGTATTTAAGAATAATTTATTTATAAAACGAATTACTTTAATAATTTATATATACAGATCACTTTGAAACCACTAAAAATGTATAAAAATGATTTCTGTAATGTAATTATATTTTTCCTCGACTCTTTTATAATACAATACTACACTCGTATATTGTAAAAAAATCTCTGATATCCACAAACTGCCTCCCATATCTTATATTGTCGGTGAAATCCAAAATAATCAAACGATTTTTACTTATCTGTATCTAATTTTACAACATTATTAAGTTTTACATTTCATTAAACTAAGCTTCCATACATTTATTTCATCTTACGAGTAATACATGATGCGTTTTATTTTCCAGATCGATGTTTTTTTAAATATCTTTCAAACAAAACATAGATTTACCATATATATTTTATTTGGTATATATATAATCTTAACTATTTATTATGTATGGAATATGATGTTGGTCAAGTGGTCGCCTCCGGTTGTGGCGCAAACGCGAGTTCTTTTAAGCATATTTTTTATTATATTCTTACAGACTTCTGGTGTTAGTTTACTTATTTCTTTTCAAATATTGTCCTTAAGCATCAGAATTGTATTTAGTTTGTTGGTATACATCTTTTCCTTTAAGTACTTTTATAGGAATTATCCGAGAGTGGTCAAATCAAGAGATCGTCTTGAGCCTGCCTATATCAGCACTTTTTCATGTTATTCAGCCGGGAAAAGTTTTTCGCAAAATGTGCATCGTAGCATGAGCTATGTGTAATGTGGCACCGACTTGTTGAAACCACATGTGGTGATTACTATGCTATACCGATCTGTAAAACTGGAGCACTCCAATCTCGTCAACGTTTATGATCATTTTATTCTACCCCTTGTATCAATTCTTCAAAGTACAGTGTCAATGAACAGTGCACGGATGGTTACCAACACTCTACCTTTCCTCATCGATCTTTTCTAGCTTTTTCTTTCAGTGTATGCAATTTTTCAAAAATATTCATTACACGCTATAATGTTGGCTAGCTTGGCACATGATTGATACCACAAAATATTTTAATAACTTCAACACATTCTTCTGCCGTTATATGCTCCATAATAAATTGTTATCGAGCACTCTACACGACTGTTAAATATTAACTGATAAATGGCAGCTAAAAATAATCGTTACAAACAGACTTGTCTTATTTATCTACTAAATTTCAAAGCTAAACAAGTGCGTAGCATCAGCACGACTTAAATCAAATGTGTATTTTAAAATATTCTTTACATAAATATGGAAATATTTGAAATTATTTATATCATTATATTACGGATAAACATACCTTTAACCCATCAAAAGCCGTAACAAATTCAAAAACTTAATGAGATAATAATTAAATTATGTAATATCCAGCTTTCAAGGAATTTAAAATACTTTATTTATCAATATGTTTAGTTTTATATAAGGACTGAAATATTATTTTTCAATAAATTTTATTTCAGCAGCAGTAGACATTTTATGTATTATGATAACGCTAAATCAAACACTTTCTTATTATATGTTAAAATTTTCTTATGAAAAATTTGTTTAAAATATTTTATTCGGTATTTTTTCGTGATCACTCTGTGATGTGGTACATGTCACAATGTAAAGTTTTTTTTTTAAAAAAAGAGTTATTTTCATGATTAATATATCTACCATTTGAATTCATGTAATGGATAGAATCAGAAATAATTAAGTATTTAAATTTGTTTTACTAGCTACAGGATCAAATTTGAAATCGATAGATTCGAGACTGTGTGATGTTTACTATGCGACCGTGTATAATTGATATTTACAAGTAGAATAATATATGGAATAAAGCATGGCTACATAAGAAGCTCTTTTATTTTTTATGGAAATTGAGAATTATTCTCTCGTGGCAGATAGTAATTTAGGTTTTTCTCTTCTTGACGTGAGTAATTATTATTATTTACGTGAATTTTAATTTAATTGCTCCTTTCCAGTTCTTGTTTAATGGAAATGCAGGTCACAAACAAAAGCGACTGCATTGCAAGCTTTCCTCCCTTTCACCTCTGTTCTCTCAATGGCAAAACTTAAACAATCCAAAGTTCACAGCATCATCTCTTAGCTGCAAAACTTCCACTTGCCGATGGCACCTTCATAGTATAACTATGCAAGTATGAGGACACAAGTATACGGCGATATGAGG
This sequence comes from Rhyacophila sp. 25_7, assembly GCA_036584705.1. Lineage (NCBI taxonomy): Eukaryota > Metazoa > Arthropoda > Insecta > Trichoptera > Rhyacophilidae > Rhyacophila > Rhyacophila sp. 25_7. The sequence goes on along the minus strand of JAPMAE010001063.1, from coordinate 9,722 downwards.
CACTGAGTATAATAAGATTGTGTAGCCAGCAACTCTGATAGGGGTGAAAATGAAATAGGCCCGTGGAATATTCGGATTATAGCCTAATGCCACGCCACGTATATATTATTACAGTAAAACAAGAGATACCATGTACACAGAACCTCTAAATTCAATTTAATTATTATAGCTTCGTTCTCCGATTTTGATTATATTATATATATAATATTTCATACTGAAATAAAAATATATTTTCATTCAGTAAAATACTATTTCATAGTTATATTACCAGCTTTATGTTCTTTATTAATATTATAAACTATATGCGATATATCAAAATGATTTATCTAAGAAAGTATTCGTTGAAAACCTTGACAAAATTTCATCAAGGATATCTGTTGAATATTTTTATGAATTTGACATGATCAAACATCTGAGCAAATATTATCGACAGCTAGCGACAGAGACACACTCCACTACCTGCGTAATACAAACGTAATAATTAAACAACGCGTTTGCTTATGTATCCGTGAATTCTGAGTTTGGGTCCCTTATCTGACAAAATATTCATTTATATCTTTATATTAGCAGGATACAGACCCATTAAATCAAAAATTTATTAATTTTAGAAATATAACTCATAGTGATTACGTGAAAGAAATCTGCGCGAATAAATAATATAAACAAATAATTTATGCTTTGGAGATAGATTTGTGTACTCTATTTTGAGGTGGATGACGATTTTATGACGATATAAAACCGATCAATATGATGAAGGTACTCCGGCTATTCTTACTTTTTCATATTAAAAATAAACCGTTTTAATTGATTATTTAAAGTATCGTACAACCATTTAAATATCCAACTATAATGACTTATTGTTGGCCATTTACACCAGAAACATTAATAGTTAATGTATATAGCTAAAGCTGAACTTTAAATATATTATCTAGTCAATTTGAAAATATTTCTATTATTAGCTTTAATATTATATTAATATTTCCAAAAAGCCTACGTTGCCAATTTTATTTTCTAATGCTAATCTTTAACCGTTTGTGGTTTATATACAATTATTTTGTTCACATTTCTATTTTTTATCTTTATTATTTATAGTAATTCTCATAACGGGTCACCAATTATAATATTTATTTATTTTTAGCAAAATTAAGAATATTATTTGAAGTGATACAAGATATTTATTTTTAATAAATATATAAATTCTCAGGAAATAACTATGTCAGATGAATTTGTCTATAACTAATATCCATTATATAATTATCGTAAGTGGGCACTCGCAGCAAGCTGCGTATAATATTTCCATAATGGTTTATCAAAAGATGTTCGGTATTTTAATGCTCTTGAAACATGCTTCACTGGGTAATAATATGTCAAGGGTAATTTTGTTAAAAAATAAATGATTTGATTCATGCATTACATGGAAACTACGTAAAAAGTAGTTTATTATATTATACATAAAACTAAATGTAAGAAAAAACAAAATTAACCAGTCACCTTAGTGTAATAATATTCATTATTGAAAGAAAATAATGCAATTTATAATTTCGTAATATGTATTTGTTTATGAAATATGTAGTATTTTTACATTTAAATGTGTTGTTTCGTTAATTGCTTTAAATATTAACACAACATTAACATCTATATATATATACATATTCGATTATATAAATTCTTAAATACTGAAACATTATTCATCGGAAAGATATTTGTAAAGAGCTAAAGAAAAAATTAATGAATGCCTTAGAATAAAACTGTTAAAATTATATTTAGATTTTTACTAAATGTATATAAAATTCAACTAATTGTTTTATTATTGCAATAACTTTCTATAACACTCCTGTAATATTTATAATAAAAATAAAACAGTGGTACATTTTTTTTTCAATATTTTCATTAAATATTAGGGTGGTTTTTCTATCTACATTTGTATTTTGTCATATATTTTTATTAACAATACGGAATTTAAAAAAAAATGTTGAAAGAATAAAGATTTTTTGCTCGAATTTGTGATAGTAGTTCCAGTTTAATTAGAATATACTCGTATAAATATTTATTTAACTTTACTGCTGTAAAAGCATCGCTTAAATTTTATAAAAGGTTACAGATATCAAAACATTCCGCGAGTAAAATACTTTGTTAAACGTTCTCTACGTCAGGTCAAGGAAACTTGCGGGTAAAAATCTTTTTAGAATGATCATATCGCAAGATGTAGCCGTTCACGTTAAGACTTTGTGTTGATGATAAAGCCACCCGATATGGTTTCCCTTGTCACGGAGGGATACCCCTAACGACCTCGTATAGATTAAGGGCTCGAGAATTCTTGAAAATGTTGAGTAGCGCTTCCGTTTAGCGTAATGCAGCGTTTAACCGTTCCGTGAGCGCCACTTAGCTGGAGAAAGTTGGCGGGAATTCATTTTCCAGGGAAAATAACTACTTACCTATTTACTTTACCTGTACTGCATTCCAGATTAACTTCTTGACAAGTTAAATAGAGAACTTCCAAGCCACCTGTTCTTTTATTAATTGGAAGCAAAAAATTTTATAATCTGAAACCATAAAAAATGTCAAGTCTTGAGTTACTAGGGATAAAAAAATATGTCAAAGTTTAAAAAATTTAAAATAACATTTTTAATTTATATATATTTTTTAAAATATTATATTTGATTTCAGTTACAATAATAAAGCAGTAGCATTTCATTTTTATATTTAAAATTCACACAGTTATATATCGACCCTGTTTTGGTAAAAAGGCGTAATCCTCCGTTTTTTAAAGTGATTTTATATGAGAATCAGAATGTACACAACTAAATAGACGTTCTGTCAAAAGTAATGAAGCCAAAAATGTATAATTATTATCGAAATCCAGCTTAAGATTTTGAAAAAAGAACGACTTATTAAGTTTGTATGGAAAGGAAAAAAGCATTTAACGCTAATTTTAATGATTTTTCTCTAATAACTTTCTTAATTATCAGAAAAAGACAATGAAACACAACTTTATTGGTCATCAAGTTTGTGTTAATGTGATATTGACTAAAAATCATTAAAACACATCATTTGTGCCTCCTATAAAAAAAAATCTGTGAGGGTTACTCCTTTTTACCTAAACACGGAAAATATATTCTCAAAAACATATACTTATGACTTGATTTTTTTTGTAATAGCTTGTCTTTTATTTTCAATTTTTTTTCAAAAAAAATCTTCATTTTACATAGTCATTTACTGAATTTTAAGCTTTACTGATTGAATATATGGTTGTTAAGTGTCAAAGTCTGTTTCTATCATGCTCAGACTTATATTATATTTTTAGTAATATTACTAATATATGTAAAAAAAACTACACATATACACACGTATATATTATTGTGTAACACATTATTTTCCTTGAACTATATTCCACACGTAATTATAACAATATGATTTAATTTATTAGTCATGTAGACACGTAAAAACGATCCTGTGAATTATAAATTACAGATATAGATGTTTTATTAATAAAATACTATTTTCACTCACTATTACTTTATTATTAAATTTGTTAGTTCTTTTATTTCTTATTCAAATATGTACATTTACAAAAATGTCATCATACTTGATTCTAGTTCCGCATGTCGTTATTTCAAGCTTTATGCATATGAGCGTATATTATTACAGGATGATCATAAAAAGTGACATTATCGTTAAGGACACTCGAATGTCATCAAGTATTTGGTTATATAAATAAAAAAGTGCCGAAACACATAGCAAAATATGATAATATTAAAACTGTACAATATATTCTCGTAATACAAATCTACTTAATTATATTAGTATTTTCAAGTACATTGTAAAAATTGAATAAAATGTCTTTTTTATTTATCTTAAAACTAAAATAATCT
>JAPMAE010001062.1:0-13435 GCA_036584705.1 Rhyacophila sp. 25_7 | reverse complement strand
TCATACATCGGTGATTTTTGTCTGCTATAGCTAATATTTTTTTTAGTAACACACCGAAAAACTTTTGATGTTATCTTCTACAGTAGAGGATCAGTATTTGGCTATAAAGTTTAAATCTATCAAACAGCTTGACCGACCATTAAATGTTCTTACCAAGTACGCTTATCAGAGTGTCAGAAGTATTACACGGCATGTACGAGTATAAGATGAACGAGGTATGTTACATCCATTAATCATGTACAAGAACTATCCTACGGGTGAAAGGTGGATTGTTGGTTATATGAAGGGGTATGAAGAGCATTCGGGATCCATCGCTAACTAGGCGGCGGAAAGCCCCGCGCAGATTGGGAAATTCAATGAACAGGCTTTGAAAATCAGGGTTTGCAAACTAAAGAATATGTTTTTAAATAATGTATACACAGTAAAACTTATTCGAATTTCGAATTTTTGTAAATAATTAAAAAATGTAATTATAATCTTATTTATGAAGTAAAAAGCAGTAAATTCAAAACTGTTAATAAATTAACCGATTCATTGATGTGCCTGAAAACAATTACTATGGCAAAGTAAATATATTCATTTCTTCTTCCGTTTACTCATTCTTTTTTTTAATTCTATACCCGTAGCGAGATGGAGTATATAGGATCTTCATCGTGTAAGGATTTTCTTAATATTCATGTTTTTAGAATAATAACAGTTAATTATTAGCTCAACCATTTTGGGTTTAAGCACGGGACTTAAATCTGCTACTACTCATTTGGTAAAAATAAATATTTACTTCACACTGTATATAACTGGACGATGTCGAATCATGTGAAGGATAAAAGAAATAATGTTGACACTTACATGGCAAAACCAGATGTTTTTCACCAAAAAAATATTAAAGTGTGATTCATTCATTTCAATAGCAAGTAAATTAATTTATTTATATTTTTTTGATTTCTACTAAATTGTTTTTTGCAACGTTCCATTGGAAAACTATCATCTTTCACATTTATTGATTAAATCATGCAAATTCTTTTTGATGATATTTTGTTTATTATCGAAAAACCGTAGCGCATCCCTCTTGCTGGTATTGATATCCGCTTGGAGATAGATGGTAGTTCGCCGGTTGCGCTCAGTTAATTGCAGAAATTGTACAGTTCAATTATTTGGAAGTTGCGGGAGAGGAAATTCATATTTCACTACATATGCCAATTCCTCATGCTAATGGACTGGCATTCAATTTCGAACGAGTTTTGAATTAAAAAAATATCATTTTTTGTTGGCAGAATTGCTATTATGAGCCTTTTAATTTGTTGGTTGAATTGTCAATTTTTAGAACTTTATAAAATTAGACGAATAAAATGAATTAATATTCTATGTTGATTATTTTAAATGTTGTAGCAATATTTAAAAAAAAAACCTTCTACAAATAGAGTTTCATATTTTGAATAGACAAATTTTCTAATTGGAGTCACAAAAAGAAGAAAAATATATGTAAATACTATTAACCTATATTATATTAATTTACTTTCAAAATTATCTTGGATATTGAATTCTTGTGCCCGAAAAAAAGTGAGTAAGCATTTTTTATCTAAATTTCTAAACTTATTTGACCGGCCTTTTCTACTTTAAATAAAAAGTATTATTTAAATATATTCCAATTATTATATTTACTGTTATGTGTACTACATATTTTGTTGACGTAAGTATATTTTTTATATATTTTGACGTCAAGATTGTCATGTTTTAAAAGTCTTTTTTTTAATTCCATATACGCCTCGAGGTGTATCTTCATGCTTTGGAGATTTTCTTTTAACAGTTGGTAAATATTAGCTCACCCATTTCGAGTTCATATCCTAGCCACAATACAAATTAATACATACTTGAAAAAAATCCACGGATATGCTACGGATTTGAACCCACGATCCCCGATTGCTAGGCAATTGAGCTATCCAATATCTTATCTAAAATATCTTTAAAAATATAATGAAAATAATTTATTAGGTTTTTTTTTTTTCATAATTATCATCAATATTTTTATGGAATTCCATCGCGTGAATATAAACTTTGTCAATTACTTCAAGTATCGAGTTTAATTTAAGAGTTTGTTATGATAATATCAGAAAAGCATCAAATCAAAAGATAGATCAAATTATTCAAAATAATATTTCAACTACAAGCGTTAGTTTGATTACTGATTAAACAAAAATATGTTAGTTCGTAGATCGTAAAATATTTGCTAGTATGTTTCCGTATTTTTCAAATTTATAAACATGATTGTAATACTAATTACAATAGTTAATGAAGCAATATAAAAGTTGAGAAAAGGTATATTTTGAAATAATAATGAAATTTTTATAATAACTTCCACAAAATATATTTTAAGAAATCATGATGACTTTTCTTTCTTTTCAAGAATTTCAACTGATGACAAGCATATCACTTTAGTACTGCGCGTGTTTCAAAATATATCCATTACCATATATATAATTAAAATTTTGTAGTGTAATCTCGATAACTCGAACCTCGTTAAGTTGTAATTCTCAGTAAGACGAAAAAAAATTGCCATTCCTTTCCGTTGAACACCTAAATACGCGGTATCTCGAATTATTTAGATTTTGTAACTTGAACAAAATGTTATTTCTCTGCGAGGTATTGATAGTACATGTTCTTATTCTATAACTCCAATTTCAAAAAGTAGACTCCGTAAGTCGAAATTAGTAAAATATAATGACGTCTTATTTGGAATTCCCCGAACTTTTGACAAAATAAAATAAAATAATATCAATGCGTTCTTGTTAAGTCGACAACCCATTAGCTCGAAAGTATTAGCAATTCCCTTGAAATTAGAGTTATCGAGATTCCACTGTAATAGGAAAATGATAGACTGAGCGTTGCCCGACCCATTTTCATAAATTTGATAAGAAACAATCTAAACTATTGTGTTCCACATGGTCCACGTTTATTCAATATGATAAGAATACATATTTACACAATTCGGGCTCATACGCCAGTGAGAGTTACACGTACATAATTCTGTTGGACGTTAAATGGAATATATTATAACTCCGACTTTCGAGTATTGAAATAAACCAATAGTTTAAAAAGCAGCGTTTAAAGTAAAAAAATATCAATAATTATACTTGTTCTTTCATTATGATATTGCCAAAATCGTAACACGCCAATTTGAATACTGAAAACAAAGTTTTGTACAAGATATGCAAAAAATTTAAGTTTTTTAAATACTAAATACTAAAAAGTCTCTTAATCTCTCGAATAGTGAGTTTTCTAATTACGATTTTTAAATTGGGTGAATTTTTTTCATTAATCTGATTTTAAGTTTTGAATTTTATTAAATGTATGCACTACTATTGTAGTATAATGTTTATTTGATGCATAAATAATACATACTATATAGTATTTTATTGCTCGGTGTAGACGTACATATACGTCTATAGTTCTGCAAAGCGAATTTTCAGAAGACGCATATGCACGTCTATACTCTTAAACAGGTTAATATTTAAAACAATTTTATTTAGATCAGTAAATATAATATAAACACAAAATCGCTTAATGTGGAAAAATATCACAAAATTACAATTTCTGGTGTTATACTCGAATGTACTCGTATATACCTAAAGTAATACATAATTTCTATAAATATTTCCACAAATTTATGGAGAAAGAAAGAGAATTATTTTATTAAATAAATTTAAAAAAAGAGGAGCTCTCTCTTTCTCGATATTATAGAAATATGTATAAACACTGTGTTATTATTTTTGTATAATGGTTTTCCACCGAGGTTTAATACCGGAGAAATTATGAATATACTTATTCCATAAAATGTGTTTTTTCTATATCAGAGCCTTTAAAGTGGGATGTCATAAAAAATATTAACACAATTGATTTAAGTTCATATCCCAGCCATAAATATAAATGAAAAAATATTTGAAAAATCTTGTCACCAGTTACGGGATTGAACCCGCAACTCTCGGACTCACAACTGGGTAAAATTAAATATTATTCATATATATGTTATACTTCCAGAGAATATGAAATCGGTTTTTTTTATTTTATAATTATTATAAAAGTTCTCGTGTATAGATTTGCTTAAATAAGTCTCGATTAGACGAAGAAATGATAAAATTAAAGAGAAAACTCATTAAATTGATATACGTATTTCTACTTAATAAGATTCTCTATATCAGGATTTCCCAAACTTTTGCTGCGATAAAACACTTTTTAAATCTAGAAATTTTGATGGAAGACCTTGTTTATTTTGTAAGGTAGATATATTAATGTAAGTATAATGCGGCAGTAGACATTCAGCTCGTCGGCCGCTCCAGAATAAGTTGGGCGCATAACATAACTAGGTATGATAAAATGTTGAGTGTGAATGACTGGAGAAAGAAAAAGCTAAAGAAAGATAGTGCAGCCGGTCATAGACCGGAATGAATCGTAGCGCTATATTCAATAAAATTATAATAATTAATACTAATATTGTAGAATAATTCGAGGTGCAAAGTAACGATATTTTAAACAATGTTATTATATTCACATATAAAACAATTCTAGATTTTCGCGGAACACCTATCAACTTTCCATGGAATACCATTGTTTTGCGGAACATACGAGTAGTTTCGAAAATCCAGCTCTATATGAATCCGAATTTGTTTAATAAACAAATAATTTATTACAATTGTATGCCTCCAAAAATTCACTGATTTATTTGAATTGTTAAGATATCACAATTTTTCGGTATTTAAGCATACGTTCAGTGTTGATGACTCAAACGATTTAATTATCGATGACGTATTAGAAGATAAATATAACACGTAAGATTTATATCACCACTATTTAATATTATATATGCTACCCATAATTGAAGCAGTGTAAATGTGTAAAAAGTATGCTTTGATTTTAAACAAAAGAAAAATAATATTTGACTTCGTTATTATATTCTCCGATAAAATCTCGACATTTCGTCGATAACTCGATAAAAACGAAAACGTAATCGCGCCTAAGCCTCGAACAATGCCAAGAAAATCTGCGAATTCCATTATACTATGCCTCATTGTGATAAAAATCTTATATAAATTGGCAAATTAATTAATTACCCAGTCCGTGCCCGCTTGTTCTTACAATAAAGCGCAACCTTATTAGTGTACTGCTGGAAAGGGTTGGCGGAAGGGTAAGAGGTGCAGGGAGAATGGAAGGAAGAGGTTTAGGGTGAAATCGGGGCAACTGAGGGAACAGAGGGGGTAAGTCGCAGACAAAATGGCACTAGAGACTCCTTAGGCTACGTTCAAACTAAGAAAATATAAATATGGTATGAAGACTGTTGACAATTATAACTATGATTGATACTAGATGTTCATAGTTTTAGTAGTACTTTATTTAAATAAATACTGTTTTATTATGAAAAGTTTCTGAGATATTTAATGTTTTTAAATGTAAAGTAATCCAAAGTTTTCAGTGCTGAAATAGAATCAAATCAATGAAATAATAAATAAATTAATGATCATGTTATTTTTTAATTTTCGAAATAAATATCACGTTTCACTATAGTACACCAAAAGCTACTCAAAAATACAGTTTTATGCAAAAAATCAAAGAATCCTCAAAAATTTTAAATATTTAATTTTTTCACGATATGTTGAGTTATTTTTTTGTATTTTGTTTTACATATTAAATGTAAATTATGTTCCAAGATAAAAAAAAAAGTAAATCAGTGAAATACATATTGGAAAAAGGCATCGATGTATTAATAAAATAAAAAATATAAATGTAGATTGTATACATTTATAATAACATAATTTTCATTATAAGTTTTGTTTTGGGAAAAAAAAGGCTATATAATAACATTTTAATCGATTAATTAACTTATTGAAGAAGGCTAAACAACTGAGCATCGACCCAGTTTAATGTTTTCGTAAATCAATTTTGTCACTTTTTTAGTTTTTTTTTTAAATTCCGTTAGAGTGAATTTTGTAAATTGAAGGTAGTGTAGCAAACGTTTCCTTTTGGGTTACGATTGATTGCTTGTAGTCGTGTAGTGTCGTCAACGGAAAAATGACGTTGTTAAAAATGTAATTGTTTAGAAGGAACTAAAAGTTGATTTTTGAGAGTTACAAATTGGCTTTTAAAACATCGAAAATACATTTATAGTTTTAGAAGTAAGAATGTATAAATTATACATCGGGGATTTTTTCAATCAGTCGAGTAGTTGAAACTTTGTGCAATGTCATATATAACTCGACCACATGGGAGATATTTTTCCGTTGACGGTGATATGCTCGTTGGTTGCTTAGCAATTAACAATATGTGACAAAAAACAATGTTTTTTTAGTTATATATATATAGAGCTCATTATAATTTAAATTAATTTTCAATGTTGACGAAACTGCTGTGTGTAACTTTACGACGAGAAAAATATTTTCTGACTTCTACTGTATATAACTTTATGATGTCTTGTAATACAATATAAAGGCGCAGTATTTATTTTGGCTAGTGATGGGTACAAATCCGCTCCTAACAAGTTGTTCTACGAGGGAAGGCTGGAAAAGGTCTGAAAGTAGGTGGAAAAGGATGAGGCAAGTAGGATGAGGCGGAAGGGGTGAGAAGAACAGCTCCACACCAACATGAACGTACCGACAGTTAGATTATTACGGCATTCATTAGAGTTCGCTAATTACTCCTTGCTTTAATGAATAAGCTTTAATGAACCACTTTCTGTTAATTAAAGGCAGTGCGCAGGAGTCCGGGAAGAGAGGGCCGCCTACGTCCGTGGGCTGTGGGCTCACCGCCCTAACTGGGACATCCGGTTTTTAGTGAAATTTTACATTCATAGAGTCAAATTATTTTAAACTGCGTTTTGAATGTAGAATGATTATTGCCGCCATAATAGGGTCGTTGTTATTTCGCCGGTCTCGATTTTAATAAACTTCATAATATTTTATACCCCAAAAGTATGTCAGTTAAAATGAATTCATCACTTGAAAGACAACTTTACGAATATTTAAAAAAATATATAGTCTTTATTATAGTATGATTTAAGAGCTACGTTTAATTAAAGAAATATTATACAAACTTCACAAACTTTTCAAAATTCTATTTCACAAAGAATTAATTTTTAATGACCACTTAAATTTGTCTTTCTCTTTAACTACCAATGATAAGGCACGTACGTTATGGAAGTTCCACTACTACGTACCCGTGAAAGACGATGTACGCACGGAATTTTAGCGTATAAAAAAATAAAACCGTCTACTGTACTATTTTAATTATACAAATGATTTTTTCTATTTTATTTAATTTCTTACGTGCTAATTAATCTAACTACCTACTATTTAACGATGGGCCGGTAAAGCAATAATATCCTAAATAACAACGTGAACATCTACTAAAATTTAATAAAACACATTTTTGTACACCACACTTACGAGTAGAATACTGCATACCAAAAAATGGATGCATATCTTAAAATTATACTAAGGTAAACAGTAGTATAATCCCAGATAATCTATTTATATGTTTAAATAATTATTAAGCAAATACGAGTATATATATATGGATTTCTCATATTTACGTTTCATTTTAGTCGTCAAGCAGTATTCATTGAATAATGTGTACTCGTAGATTTGGTTTTAAAGAAGCATTTTAAATAATATGCGTGTGTGTCAATCTCTGTTAAAAGATTGAAGTGTCTGTTTGACGTATTATGCTTTCTTTCTGTGTTCCGTTAAAGCAATATTTTTATGATCTCTATTTTCTTTTATTTATATTGCAGTCGAATCATTTACATTCATATTTATAACACGAATCAATATATATATATATTGAATGGTTGTGAGCGATTAATTAAAGATGCAGTTTCTTTCAACCGGAACTATGCAATAATAACAATTTTGATATCATTATAAATAATGTATTTTTGAAAATTTCAAGTTTGCATAACGTGTTTTCAACAACACTATAAAGACTTATGTTCTTTATACTTTTTTCAATAATGTATGATATTTTTTTGTGTTTTCGTTATGAATACAGAAAAAAACAAATAAAAAAATGTAGCGATAAACTTTATACATAATATAAAATTTAAAAAAATATATATTTTTTAATTTACTTCAATATCAGTAAAATTTCATGACATACAAGATTAAATTTAATAACGTAAAGTATCAAAAATCCCGCGTCCTCCAATTTTTACGACGGCAATCAAAAAACGTAGAAAAAAATTAACTCTGAAATATTATTTCCAGTTTCCGGGCTCACGAGCGTGTTACATGATTAGGTATTTAATTAAAAAGTTTCTTTTATGAAGAGTATAAAAAAGGGCCAGTGAGAATAATACTCCTAAGTTGAGGCGGGACGGGGCGACTCGGTTTTGCACGATACCCATTGTTTTTAAACAAACGAAATGTCTCCTTCAGTATTCTGCAACCCTGCTACATTAATGGAGATACGATTTTGAATATTATATCACCTACGATATCAATCCATAGATTAAGATAACAGTGATATAAAAGACAGATTCGGATAAATGAGTAAGAATCGTTCACAAACAAAAACTCAATAGTCATGACAACTGTATACATCAGTAACTTGTAAAATACCAAAATTATTTACGAGTACTTACTAAAACGCGTACAGTATACGATAATATAATGAAACAATTTGATTTTATTTGAATTGAAGTTTTGAAATCATCACTAGCGGGATCGATTCGTTTCCGAATTTAAGTCTTTCTGCAGCTGACTCTACAATAATACGAGTATTTTCAAAGTTTTCTTTTGCAAAGAGTTTTCATTTGAAACATGTGTTTCTATCAATACGTGTAATTTAAAGTTTTTCAGACGTTTCGTGACTTTTGCTTATCATTGGATGATAATAATCGTACTTACATTCCTACATCAGTAATATATATTTGACATATTTACAATCTACGAGTATAATATGTTTTTTCAACCTCTCCAAAACCGAAATGATTTATTGGTTAGTCGATTCTATACCAAATGGTGGACCTTCACGTAAGAATAGTAAGAACAATTCAACATAATTTTAAGCTATGTTATGTTTAAATAAAACATGTAATGAAAGTTATGTTTAAATTTTAATATGCGAGTTGTATGACCATCCATATCCAAAGGTGGTTTTTGATTCCACATCTCAATTAATAGTCAGATATTGTTCTTTTGGTTCTAGTTAATGTAATAATGTTTAGGTAATAATCGATTCTATCAACGACAGTCAAGAATTTTGAGTTTGATACTTTGTGCCGAGCATTATGAATGAGAAACTCGGTCAATCTGAGTACAGTTAGTCTACATGTGACATAGATTGTTTTTCATTCCAGAATAAAGAATAAAACTACCACTAATGATGCCAACACGAAAAGCAATGATTATTTTTAGCAAAATTTTCTCTTGGTATCGGCATTTTTCAATTGAGTGCGATGAGTTTAAACGGATTAACAATAAAAAACCTTTTAAGCTTTAAAAATTAAAACATTACATATATATTTTCCTCACTTTATAATAATCTTTTATTTATTATGTGTACTATCATTTACAACATATTTTATTTTTCTTCAAATGAGTTTTTGATTCATTGATTAATATTCAGTCATATTGCCTAAACAAAATAAATATACTATAAATAAATTTGTAAGTTTTAAAATTAAATTATAGAGTGTCATGTAATGTCGCCCTAGTTAGGCTAGTAGATAGCGCGTACGCCTAGCAAGCGGGAATCACGGGTTCAAGACCCGTGTGGTCGCAAATATTTTCAAATGTTTATTCATTTTCATTATAGCCAGGACGCGACTCCGAAATGGTTGAGCTAATAGTTAATAACTATTACTCGTAAAAAATGAATGTCAAGAAAATTGTTATGCTATGAAGATCCCATTTGCTTCATCTCGGATCGTGCATGGAATTTAAAAAAATCATGTAATATAGTTTTAAAACGAATACACAAAACTTTTTTTAAGATTATATTATTCTCGTATATCGAATACTAACATTCAACTTAATTTTAGTATTACTATAATTCAAATGATGAAAATAGTAAAATCAATATATTTGCAATTGCTTAATTCTATCGTTAGTGTATTCATAAATATATATATATATATATATATTAATTTGGAATGATGATTACAAACCACTAAAACTAGATGGGTTTTAATTTATTTCTAATAATTCAAAAATAAACAGAACGAATCCTGAAATAAGCATTCATTACAGTCACATAAATGTTAAAGAGACGTACTTAGAGTGGGCATAAGGTAGCTGTCCAGTCCAGATGGAGATGTATGGCCGAAGGGTTGGGAGTGGGGGCGGCAGAGCCGAACAAAGCGGCAGCGAGCGCCCCTTAATAAGGCATTACGTACAAGGTAACGTTGCGGGCCTTCTACGCTCGCGGCCGATTTGACAAGTGCACCCGATTCATAAAACTGCATGCATGTTTTTTTGGTGCTTGTTGTTTTACGTAAAAGTCTGAAACTCCGACATTTTCAGAAAAAATCAAATGATGTGAATGGCTACAAAGAATAATGCAGCTCCTATATTTTTTGTAAATTTGGAAGAGAATATTTAAATTATTTTACGTAAGAATTAGTAAAAAACATATTGAAATTGATTTATTTTAATGTTGAGATAAAAAATTCTTTAAATTTATTTGTAGAGGTTATATCCTGTTATAACGGATTACGCCGCAATGATTTTTTTGAATGAATTGTTGAAGCAAATTAAATGAGAACCCCGGTTTAATGAAGTTAACATTTCAGTTTAATACGCGTACGAGTATATGTAATAAATTAGGAAGTTTATCGCGAGTTAATATTATTTATATTTTAAAATATGGAAAGAAAATATTTCTACTTTTGCACAAACCCAATCTTCTTGAAATTACTTTAACATTTATCTACGAATTTGTTTTTCGGAAAAAAATCATAAACGAAATATTTTTAACCAGTTTAGATATTACTCATGCTTAAGATGTTGTTTTTCAATGAAATGGTCACTTATTAAAATATATATTTCATTTATTAATCGATCTTTCATCATGGAACGCATCATCTACATTTTATATGTACATATTTATTTGTATCTCAAATATGATTCGTTTTACGGACATTTTTTTAGAAAAAAAATCATTCAATAAATCTAAGGTTAGGTATATAATAAAATATTTTTTGACGTTCCGACGAAATTCACTAAAACAGAATTTAGCTTCCAGTTTAGGTGTGTTTTCTAATTAAATTATTTCTATTTTCACAATCAGTTCGGAATTATCAAAGTAAATAGTTTCCAATCTTAACGATGATGGATTCAGAAAACTCATATGAAGATTAAAAAAAAACTTTTGAATCTGCGAAACGTAAATATGATTGCGGTTCAATAGCTGACTGCATAGCCATTGTTCTCTGAATCCAATTCTTCCACTCAAGTTGTTTATACTCAGTCATTCCGTCCAGATGTTAGTTTACAATTTTCAGCGCTACGATTAGAGTTTCTGCATCTTCTTTTGAAATTTTGAACCTGAATAATTAAAACGGCTACTCGCGTCCAATTTTCACACCTAACCTGCAGGTAGTGAAGGAATCCACCGATCGGGAGTGGGGTGTACAAATCTTGAGCTCGCTTCATCTGACCACTTGATTAGCTGTCCCAACTTGGCTATTAACATGCCAATCTGCAAGGATCCTACTGATCTATCCTGCAGATCGGGTGTGAAATTTGGACATGAGTAGCCGCTATTAGTCTCTTGAACATACATAAAGTCTCGTTTCCGCTTTCAGATTGCTTATGAGTTCCAGAAGTATTTAATTTTTCTTCAAGAATTATTGGTTTTTAAGTATTTAAACACTAAACTTTTCAGAAGTAAAATATTTTCCGATATCTGAAAAAAATAATTTTCGACAAATGATATATTAAACCTTGATGAAATATATTTTTAAACAACGTGTAGATATTTTTGAGAAGGGTAGTTTTTGTTATGGGCACAGAACTGTAAGCCTCCCTCTTCAGCGGGCAAGCTATATTTAAGTATACACCGTATTGTCCAATAAAATATTCACATCATAATTGGATCTGCGATGTAGCTTTATAAGGTAGCCATTGGGGGTCTGGGGAGGGGGTGAGAGATGATTTAAGGTATAGAAGGAAATGAGGGAAAAATAGGCAAGTAATAGAGATTTTTTTCATAAAAAGTAATACTTAACACACGCATATTTATAAAATTATAGCTTTCCTGGTTTACATTTTTTTTGTGATATAAAAAAAATTCTGTACAAAGTCTTAAATAAAATCAAAATGAGTTTATTTGGTGAAACACGTACCTACAAAAAAACCTAAAAAGCGATTTTTTAAATATAACTAAAATATTGTTGAGTTAATATTGTTATAATAAACGTAGCCAATCTTTTATTCGTAAAAACGTTTTAGAAATCTAGTATTTCCTATATTGTATTTACTCAAAGTATTAAATTAAATACTTTGCTATTATTTTAATATATTTATATTTTTACACATTATTCCAATAATAAAAATTCACAACGTATTACTGGTCACTCACTATATTGTCCATAAAATAATTTAGGTTTTCAATTGAAAATATTATAATATTTGAAATTAATGTTATATTTTAAAATATAATTCTTGAAATTGTATATTAAACTGTGTTTATTGAATTAATATATAGCTTTCCATCAAGCATTGGAAGTTAAATAACATTTTCAAATTATTAGAAATAATAATTAATAATAATAGTCTGAAAACCGCATTGTTTAATTAAAATAAATTTAGGCAAAATGTTTTATGATCTTAATTAATCATTCTTTATTTTTTTACACAGACTAAATATTTATTCACGAGTACATATTTTGATTATATTTTTATAACCGTATTTATTCCAAAACGAAACATATGAATCTCTATAATGTGAAAATTGTTTTGACATTTTTTTACGAGTAATAATTGTCAATTATTGGCTCAATCGTTTCGGGTTCATATCCTAGTTACAATTAAAATGAATAATCATTTGAAAAAATGGCTTTGAGCCCGTTATCCCCGTTTGCTACGTGTACGCGCCATCCACTAGACTAACGAGGGGCACCATTTTGATATATTGAATTTATATTACCGTTCAAATAACAAAGAATACACATTGAATCTTGCGAACTATGCTTTTGGAAACTTTGGTCAATATATTTAGATATACAAGCAGACGCCCTGTACAACTACTGTCGTTGAAATTGTGTGAAATTTGTGAAAAAATATACACGAGGCAGTTCATAAGTAAGTCTCCCACAGTCACCCTCGTGGGTGAGTGGATAGTGGCATCTGACTCACGAGTCAACGGTCATGGGTTCGAAGCCCGTGCTGGTCGCATATTTTACAAATGTTTATTTATTTGTATTGTAGCCAGGACACGAACCCGAAACGGT
>JAPMAE010001061.1:0-12710 GCA_036584705.1 Rhyacophila sp. 25_7 | reverse complement strand
GCTAAATATTAACGGTGCGGCAGAAGCAGAAGAAGGTGTTGACTCCTCGGCTGTAAATGAAAATAGCCACGGAAATGTTGGACATTACGGTGGCTCACAGAAACAGATATCTAACCAACATAATATTGTCCATCTTCAACCGTCTCGAAATGA
Source organism: Rhyacophila sp. 25_7 (assembly GCA_036584705.1). Lineage (NCBI taxonomy): Eukaryota > Metazoa > Arthropoda > Insecta > Trichoptera > Rhyacophilidae > Rhyacophila > Rhyacophila sp. 25_7. The sequence continues at coordinate 12,557 of JAPMAE010001061.1, read as the reverse complement.
ATATACTGTTAGCAGTTCCTATGGAAGAGTTACAAATCCAAATTTCAAAAGACCAGCCGGAGCGGGCATTATTGCAATTGAACATGTTGAAGGCAGTGATGAGAATAAATCATTCGTTAACCCAATAATAGTTGCTGATTTCGAGTCAGAGATAAAATCTACCACTCAAGCACCGTTTACTACAGTAAAATCACCATTCCATGATTCTAATCTTTATTCTACGACACAAAGTACTTTGGAGACCGAAGTCACTAGTACTCATAATTATTTGACTTCACATTCGTTCTCGGAAAACCCCACAAGCACAACTGTGGTAGTTACGCCAAGACCGGTGAGTCAGAAATTTTTGGCACCACTGAATGCCGGTTTGAGACTTGTAAATTCAAACAAAGTAGATTTATTAGATTTCTCCACAAGTGATGTAAAAGAAGTAGAAGACGACGTTATTAACCAAGAAAATATAGAAACTGGCAACGGCCTCAAAACTGTCGTAGAACTATTTCGTTCACAAGATTTAAGTCCACAAACAACGGGTCCACAAACAACAGGTCCACAATCAATAGTATCTCAAGCTCAAAATTTAATCAACCAACAGTTTACGAATTTGCAACAAAATCAACACGTTGATGCTTTGGAATCGTCGAAAAAGATACAAGATAACTTGAATCAACAACTTTATCAGCTTGGAGCCCAGCAAGTCCTAATTCACCCATCGGACCAAAAGACTCAGTTGGCCGCCGAAGAGTTATCTCAGCAAATAGAAGAGCACCATGAAGAGAATGTCAAACAAGAAACGCATCAGCAGGAATCACAGAGCTCCTCACATCAAGAGTCATCTCAGTCTTTGGTTCAAAATGCTGTCAATTCTAATATTCAAGCAGGCAATCAGTTTACGCAACAGGGTATCAATTTTGGTACAGGTTTGAACAACATTGTTCAGCAGGGTGAAAATTTCTCAAAAGCTTTTAATAACTTACAACCGCAAAGCATCAAATTTGGAAATTCTCTTAATAACCTTGCTCATGAAAATCAGTTGATTGAAAATGTTGGACAAGTAAATTCTGCAGTTTCTCAAAGTCATGCAGCTGAAAACCATTTTGAGCAACACAAAAATAGTAACTCAGAAAGTTCAACAAGTCAGTTTTCACAAGAACATAACAATGAAGATAATGTTCAAAATAGTCAAGAAAATCACAATGAGTATTTAGTACAAACTCAACAACAAAATATTAACGAAAATACGCATCAGCACGAAGGAGTTTCAAATGCGGTTTATTCTCCAGCTATTTCACAAAGTAATGAAGACGAAGGAGGACCAATGCACGTTGATTTAAATACAAATATTGGCAATAGTCAAATTGGTTACGAATCTAGTGAACAAGGCAACTCTGGACAAATTTCATCATACACCGTTACGGCTGAACATCCAATTTCAACATCTTCAGAAAATCATAACAATCAAGTAAATGTTGTTGAACACCAAGAGTATATTGGAAATAATCATCAAGAAAATGGAATAGTGTCAGAGAATATAGTTTATAAACCTATTCCCGTTGGAGTACCAATCCCAGTACCTCAAGAAATTCCTTATCCCGTTCATCACCAACATACAGTTGCTGTTCCGGTTCGTGTAGAAAACCGAATACCTTATCCAGTAGAAGTTCAAAAGTTTATAGACAGGCCCGTGCCGGTTCCTGTTGAAGTTGAAAAACGGGTGCCTTATCCGGTTCATATTGAGACCAAAGTAGCGATACCGTACCCTGTTGAAAAGAAAGTTCCCTATCCGGTCGAGGTTGAGAAGATTGTTGAAAGGCCTATTGAAATTACGAAATATATTGAAAAGCCGTATCCTGTTGAAGTCCGAGTTCCACATCCTGTGCCTATCCCCTACAAAGTCTCAGAGCCTTATCCTGTTGACAGAATTGTTGAAAAGAAAATTCCATATCCAGTAACAGTTGAAAGAATTATTGAAAAGAAGGTTCAGGTCCCATATCAAGTACAGGTTCCGTATCCTGTTGAGAAAATCGTTGAAAAAATTATTGACAGACCATATGCAGTCACCAAATACGTCGACAAGCCTTACCCAGTGGAAAAGAGAGTACCATATCCCGTAGAGGTTGAGAAGATAGTAGAAAAGCAAATACCGTACCCTGTCGAAGTTAAAGTCCCATATAAAGTAGCGGTACCGCATGCTGTCTTATATCCGGTTGAAAAAATTGTCGAGAAACCATATCCGGTCCATGTTAACGTTCCATATGCTGTTGAGAAAATTATCGATCGGCCATATGCGGTCGCGTATCCTGTACACATCAACGTGCCTTACCAAACGCATCAAGTCTACGCGGCCACCAATGGAGGACATTACAATCAACACGCACTTTCGGGGTGGACGAATCTTTACAATATTAACCCACAAAGTTTAAGTAATAGTTATTATACAAACGGATATCAAGGAGTTTCAGTAGGTCAAATGAAATATCCTGCAATTGCTGATTCGTATTATAGAAGAAAGCCATCTAGTTATGGAGGAAATAAAGGAACTGCTGTTACATATCTAACATCCAATAATTACGGCGGAATCGGTGGTAGTCTTAATAAAAATTACGACAGTTACATAGGACCTGTCCCTTTGAAGGCTTCCCCGTATGATGCGTGGAGTGTGGAAACTAATAATGGACAAAATGCAAATATTTATTATAAATATAGGAGGTCGGATAGAGGGAGTAAGGGTTTGAGAATTGAATATGGTGGTTTTAAGCCGCCATTGATTCCTAGTCTTGAAATCGATTTGGAGGGAAATCCCGTTAAAAGGCAGACTGCATAAAAATGAGTATTAAGTCATGTATTAATATGTATCAAAATGAGTCAAAGTGATAATAATGAAAGCGTATAATAAATAACGTACAAGAGTTAATTTATTTTTCGGTTTTGTCGACATAGTTTAGGGGTCGTCCATAAACCACGTAACGTTTTTTCTTACTTTTTTTTACCCTCCCCCTTTCCATGTACCACCATGTAGACATTCAGCTTGACCCCTCCCCGCCCTCTCAAAAGTTATGTAACTTTCCATATTAACCGAGTGCCAGAAGTGAATTAACTCACACAACTTAAAACATTGTTTTCGTTTCCATTACACCTCCCAACATCTCAGTGTAGATGAAACACTAGTGTGAACACAGAGCTATTCAATAGTATCACAAGATTTGAAAAATAAAAAACATCACAGATGGAAAGAAAAAGTCTGGATGATATGCAATTCTATAGGCAATTATTGTGTACCATTTTTTGCTATAGAGAGAAGGATCTGATTAAAACTGCAGAAAAGAAAAAAGGGTCTTTCATATGCAGTTCTATTTTTGTTGATGAAGTTAGGAAAGCACCTGCAAAATGGATATCGTGTTGTATGTGACATTTTTTTACAAGCACACCTTTAACAAAAAAATCCCTTCCAACATGAAGGATACATGCCATAAAAACAGAAAATATGTTCTAACAAACATTGTGAAACATAAACATGGAATTGGGGAATATAAATATTACAAAAAACTCAATTGCTAATAGTTGGATACAAGAAAAAAAGAATGGGCAATAAAACGGTCAAGTTACATTCGCGTAAAATGTGATTAGGGTTTACATCTGACATGCGATGGGTATTGTAAATGTTAGCTATTAGTAATCCTGTAATAAATAATATTTTATTTATAATTTTATCTATATATATATACTCTCATAAGAAAAAAATAGTTTGTAAAATAAATAAAAAGAGGTATCCGTTGTGTGACTAGAAACTTGTAACTTGAAATGTACTCAAATATCTGTATAACACAAATTCAATGATAAAAAAAACACATAAGTTTGAAATATATACTCATATTTCAAACATTTCGACAAACTAGTAGATATGTTCAGTAGGCGCCATTGAATAAATAAATACGGCTGTGTTATTCTCTGGGAATTTAAATATCTATTTTTAGCAACAACAAAATGGAATGATGTAATCAATATATTTACTAATATTCTTTCAAGTAAAAGAATCGACGCTAATCCCATACCAAGTGAAATTTTATAAATTGACTATTTTAGAATTAATGATTCACATTGAATTTTGATATTCTAAATTAAGTTATCGTTATATTAAAATAAAAGTGACAACAATCTACTCCTATCAACTTTTTGAGAGGGAAAAATGTTACGTAACAATAAAAATTAGCCCACCCTCCCCCCTTGTAACGCCATGTAGATGTTGGTGGTCACCCCTCCCTCCCGCAACAGCGTTACGTGGTTTATGGACAGTCAACTTGGTGGCCTCTAACCAGTGCTGACGAAACATCTGTGAACACCATTAGATTGGTATCTGTTGAGCAACCCACCCTGAATCCACGCTGTTCATTAATTATAAATGACCCAATTCTTGAAGAAATCATAAATAATACATAAATAAAAATATACCTGATGTAAATCCATGCAGTCAACAGGTAGATGCAGAAGCGCTTTTTGCAAGCGTTGCGGATCTGTGGCGGCAAGTTGTGACACAATCTGTTGGCAAACGACCGTTGGAGCTCGAGGAAGAGCCCCTTCAGCAGCTCTTCGACCGGCGGCTTCTCCCACACAATTTTCCACACCCACTGTTACCACTGCATCCCAGATTGGCCCCCATAATGTGTCACTAATAAAAAGATTTATCACCATTGCAAACTTTTTTACATAGGATGCAAGGTAAATTACGCTAGTTTATAAATAATTTATTTGCATCTCAGCTGGATATTTACAGAAATCCACTAAGAAATAAATCACGATGAAAATGTTAAAAATGTACAATAGAAGAGAACATTAGTAAATTTGAGATTATGAATGAATTAATTTTTTTAATATATACCGATTTCTTCATCAGCTAATAATCTACATAAAAATTCAATCCCATGTTTAAACCTTAACAGGCTAGCATCACACACGCTGTTACATATTATGACACATCTTAAAGTTATTAACCCAGTGTTTTTTAATGGTTTTAGGTGCTAAAATACTCGTTATACAGCGAATTCTGTGTCATCGATTCATTAGGCAGTGTGGAGGAAAAAACATTTCAACCCCTTAAAGTCAAAGAAATGTATCTCACTTTTTGGCAATTTTGAGTTACATTTTATGACCTTAAAATACTTCCCTTTAAAAAAATCAGATGATATTTTAATATGTTTAAAAATAGGCAAAATTGATTACTTGAGAAGTCTGTTTTATGCTTTCCAGTAAAGTAGAAAGAAATAAGATATGTTTCTTTGACTCTAAGGCATTGTCTGCCAAACTTTTTTACTTCACGACACACTAGTGAATGAAATTTGTTCCGCAGCATACCAAATAAAAATGCCTTAAAAAAGGAAATGTATGTTATTAATATGAATAAAGGAAATCGTTGTGTAGGTAACGATTTTTTTTAGTTTTTAATATTTTATCAACATATATGTGCACAGGCGGTAATAATTTTAATAATGAGAAGGATGCCATTAATTTTTCGAAAATCTTCTGTCAACACGCGGCTCTAAATTAGTTGAACAACAATGTAACTCCTCATTCACCATCTGCAACTGCTCTCGTTTCTTTTATTTCATTTCCACGAGTGCTGAAAAACTAGATTCGCAAAGATACGACAATCCAAACGGCAAAACAGAAATTTACGAGTAGTTGTAGCCAATGGAGGATATTGACTACAAAGCGATATCCAAAATGCTGACAACTCCAGCTTAGAAAATGAGGCTTTGTGCACAGGGTCGTTTTTTAAAACTATTCAAATTTCCTCCTCTGTTGGTGTTAGGTGTGTACCGTCGAATCTTGGGTTGATTACCCACTGGTACATTTGATAATCAAGTGATAGAAAATACTTGTAAAAAGTAATCTAAAGAATGCGATTTATGTCAGGAAATGATAGTCTAGAGAGACCCCTAAAACATGTGGAAAATTGATTTGTGTTGAGTCAATATTTTAAGCGTATACAGCAATATACATGTATTTAGGTATTAAAATGTAGTAACGATCGCCGAGAACAGATGGCAGTCAACAAAAACAAAATCTAAATCACAGTGCCGTGCAAACGGAACCTAGATAAAAAAAAATAACGGAAACTGAACTTTTTCTCTTTGGACATGTATATAATATTTTTAGAGACGAGTTAACAGAATAATTTCAAACAAACTCACAGTAATTGCATTTGAACGCAAGCATCAATTGTGGCCAATGCAGTGGTCTGGTCTCCGAGTTGCAGAGGATCATTGGCTAATCTGTTCAGTAAGATTTCAGCTCGCTGACGAGAAATTGCTTGTCTACTCGATTTGCCCTCTAACGACTAGAAAGCAAGAAAGATTAATATTATCATTCCTCTTCACTGATGACATAAATAATTTTACATACAACTGTCAAACATTTACATACTATTTCAAACAAAATAGCTTTAGTAAGAAAAATTAATACTTTAGAAAGATTTTTAAAATTATAATAACAATAGAGTAAGCCATGTTAACCAATGTTCAGTCCATCGCTCAAATGCTTGTGAAGTTTTATAGAAGAGAAAAACATGGTTTCGAAATTTAACACATCATTTCGTTTCTTCCTCTTTACTATACCCACTTTGAATATTAATTATGTTTGAAGAATTCCAGCGAAGACAGTGAAGTGTAAAATTAGTGAAACTCAACAGAGGCTACTGTGACATATTTATAATTTATTTTAAATGATAATATTTTGATAAATTAGTATTGGTATTCAACTCGTGTTGTAGTTATGGATACTTTTTACTTTTAAGACTTTAATGTTAGACGTAACGAATTTATTTTCAAGTATTCATAATGCTGTTTTGTCTCTCCTTAAAATCGCTCTAGTTTGGGGAGAGAAGAAAAAAGAAACGTACAAATAGAGCTTTTTATTATCAGTTGAAAATGCTGTAACAGACGAATCGGAAATGTATTTGTAAAATTTATGAAAAGGATGTATAAAAACTGTGTTATTATTACAGTACAGTATCCTCTCAACTGTCGTGAACTAAAGGATGATATTAACCTTTTCTGTGCCAGACATCATGTGACAACCCGGCAAGCTGTGAATTTTTAATTGCTTAAGAAATATTGAATGTTTCTTTGTCACGACTTTGTTTTTAATGATCATATTATAGTCATATCTCGGCATTTTTATATTTTAAAACATCCTAAATATACAAGTTTGTCTATCAGAATATGTTTAAAGTTTTCGGAGTTAACTCGCTTCTGGCACTTAATCGGTTAATTGCCACACACGTGCACTATTATAAGCAATCGAGATAATTTCACTTTTTAATGCTATTTGAGATGTTTAATGTTAATTCTTTTGAAGAAATATATTTGATCAGAGGTATACTTGATAGGTATGTTTAATTTGCCTATTTATTCCACACCAAAATCTATGTTACTTTGTAAATATTGCAAAACTCATACATTATATTCACCAGTCATTGTCTCCAGGGCCTGCACCCATCGCCCCATGTCTGCGTGATGATGAGCCGCTGCATGGGCTGCTCTAACTCCGACTCGGTGCAGCCCCGCCCGACCGAGAAGAAGGATTGCCCCTGACAAGCCACCGCCAGCTGCGGCACCTCCCAATGCACCGCATCCGGCTCGCGAAAGGGCTTCTGATACTTTACCACCAGTTGCAACACCCTGCAATAAATACATCAAAGCCACTTAGGAAATCTTTACTGATAATCACTGTCAACAACAATAGCCCAACTATAAGGCGAGGTTTTCATTTAAGAAAGAAACGCAAAAATAAAAGTGTTCATTTGAATCTTGTAATACTGTTACTAAGTGGTTTGCATTACAGGCAGGAATGTTCTATGATAGGAGCATACAAAAACTTGTGCTCCGCTACAACAAATGCCTAAACAATGATTGAAGTTACGTGAAACAATAGTTTAACATTTATACTTTACAATGTTATAAAAACAAATTGTTTATATACGTTTTATTTTAATTTAATAGCTACGGGAAACTTACTTTCTGGGTAGCCGTCGTATGTTATAAAACCATTGTAAATAAGTTCTCCTTACACTTTTGCTGAAAACACTACAAGAACGATATCCCAATATGTATTGTACATACTATAATTTTTTCTTGAAATAGGCTAATTTAATTTAAATGATTCTATATCAAAAAGACAAAATAATTACAAAATATACCTTAAAATGGGCACTGGCATATATTAGCTGTACATTGGAAAGATCCAGTGTTTCTAAAACAGTAGCAGAAGAAACATCCCACAAATGCAGCGTCTCCCTGTCATCCAATAGTGCTAGACGCCTTGCACCTAGCCACCTAAGAGCTGCCAATCTCCATGGAAGAGCTGCACGTTTTAGTGGAAGGGCTTCAGGCCCCGCATTACCCCATCGAACCTTAAAACCACCACATCACACATATTACTCTGTTGATATTATATAATCTCGTCTAAATAACAGGTAATTAATTTATGAATAAGTCATGCTAATACAAGGTTATTTTAAGGTAACATATATTCAGAAAATTATTTGAAGCTTATAATTAATGAAGTCATAAGCACCATATTGACAACATATTAATAGTCTTTTCTCCATTTGGGAGGCAGGAAAAAGTAATCAATCATTTATTGTGCATGAATTGGTAAATTATCAGATATGGTTGAAAAGCTACTATGTATTACCATGCATTAACCATTTGTGATGACCCTACTAAAAAATGACAAACGTTTGACATTACTAATACGTTTTCACAAGTTGACACATACACACATATTGATGTCTATGTAATTTCTGTGTTATCATTATAGAAAGTGAAATTAATAAAAATTACCACTATAATCATCATACTATTAACTCCAACTGAGAGGCCTTCGTTAGGCTAGTGGATAGCGCGTCCACCTAGCAAGCAGAGGTCGTAGATTCAAGTCCAGTAAACACACACAAATTGGCGCTACAATCCATTCAGGTCCGTGGCCGACTGCACAACCTCTCTACAGCCCTTTCTGTCTCTATCTTTCTCTCTCCAGTCATTCACACTCAATATGTTCGCATATTTAGTAACGTTATCAGCCCATCTCATTCTGGGACGATCGATGGGTTGAGTGCCTACTGGAGTTCCTTCAAACACTTTCTTGAGAATTCTAGATTCATCACACCTTACACCATGACCCGCCCATCCGAGTCCTCTTGCCCTCATTCACTATATTGGAGTTAAATTGTTCGCTTTCCTCAGCACTAGTACGGATGCAAAACCCTCGGTTTTATTTAACTGGTCCGAGTAATTTTTTTAAAATGTTTATTCATTTGTATTGTAACCAGGACATGAACCCAAAATGATTGAGAAAATAATAAACAACTATTACTCCTAAAAAATAACCGTTAACAAAATATTCACTGTGAAGGTGCCATATGCTTCATCTCAGAGCATATATGGAATTTTAAAAAAAATCAAGTCTATGTCCCAACATCCCGATTCAAAATATATTATACAAAAAAATCTATTAATTTTTTGGCAACTAGAAAATTTATGCCCATGACCAATGGGTTTATACAATAGATAGAGTAAGAACAATTATTTATTATTGTATTCCTACTACTTATCTGGCAGTGTTGCAATAACAAAAAATTGTATCTACAAACTGTTTCAATTAATTAGAATAAATTGTTTTATCATTCGTCTACCTTGGTCACGTTATTAAACCACTTTTTATAGTGTGCAAATATCTATCGAGTCAATTTATTTCATAATTTTAAAACCTGATGAAACTGAATATTGGACCCTCTAGCCGAGCATAGCACCGGATCTCTTCGAGTCGCTGTGACTGCAGGCGGAGGTTGCCAAGACAAAAGCGGCAAACTATCTGAAGGGCCAGAAAGCAAAGCTTGACATGCCGCACGGGCCTGCCTGATGTTACTCGAGCCTCCCCAAACTACGACCACTCGAGTAAGTGTCGCCAGGGCCAGTGCCCCATCCCAACCGGGCTCCACTGCACAGACCTATTGAAACAATAAATACATCGTGATAAAACCAAAGAAAATTATGCCCTGTACTAGTGGTCGACAATTTTTGGAACAGACACAAAATTCTACTAGATATGATTTTTTTTTATTTTTTACTCAATTTCGTCAGTCTTCCCCTTTACGAGATCCAATATTGTCCTTATAACTATTTATTGATAGTTTCAACAATATTTATGTGGTTCTAAAATATAATTCAGCAAATTATAAATTTTTGGGTCGAACACAAAAAATCTGATTAACCATGATCCGGACTGTGTTTTTTTTCATTTGGCCCATATCTTGCTCTATCATATTTCTGTATGTTCAGCTCAATGAATGATACAATGTACGAAATGAAGCTTATGGATTTTTTTTATTATTCTCTTTGCCACAGCATACCAGTATGCAGCGTCACACTGGCTGCAGAGCACTACCTTATAAGACAAAACTAATAATATTAACTGTAAACTGGACAATCTAAAATACACTCGAGTCTCTTGTTACACAGGTCTTCTATAAACTGTTTTGAAATAATACGATCCAAGAAAAAGAACCAATAATTTTGCATATCGTTTTTTCCTTTTACGGTTTAAAAATATCTATTGTTTGTATTAAAAAACGAGTGAAACAGAAAAAACACAAGGTATTAATATCATTCCAGATACATCTTTAATTTTTATAAAATCGTTTACGTTTTTTAATATGGTATTTTTCGCACGAGAGCTTCTGAAACGCGTACCCCGTGTAAAAAGATGCTTGGGTGTATATAGTAAAATTAAGTTTTAAACCACAGTCAAAATATGAACTCACCTCGCCTCTAGCACCTGAGAACAAGCAAGATACTTTAGATGATCTAACACCGAGTGTTCTAGTGAAGCGAAGAAGCCAAACGGATCCTCCGGTATCAGCCACCACCGCTGAGTTAGAGGGACCTCCATCAGGAGCTGGAGTCCAACACGCTCTCAACACGCCCCAGGGTCCGCCTCCACATGCTTCCACTTGTCTCAGAACAGTTCCTTCACACGACTCATACATCACGACAACACCGCGGGCAAACCCTGAAATATAAATATTAAGATTTTTTTGAACATAGTTAACTATTTCCAAAAATTAACTCCTTCTCTTTGGGTATGACATAATTCGCTACCGTTCAAGCAAAAGTCACCAACCGTAAAAACATCATTTTGAGATGTCGCAATTTGAAAGTTTGGAAATAAAAGTGAATCAGATTTTAATGTATGCAAGGTTTTATCTACATTACATAATTATCCCTTGTCTTCAGTTAATACATCTGTAAGGTTTTGAAGGAGGCAAGGAGAGAGTGAAAAGTATAAGTAATAATGAAGATAATGTGATTAATAATATGTTTTATTGAATGAAATAGTTCTTTTATTACGTTCTATTATATAAATATCTAAAGGTAATTAATTAAATCGTTTTTGAAGAATAAAATGACAAACTAATGAAAATTATGAAAATTTGCTTAAGATAAAGAACATTTTTTTTCTTCATCAATCCTTGGTGAAAATCCATTATAATGAAATAATAAGTATTTTTACACATATTTCCATACAAGACCGGTTTTGTCCGTTATGACATTCTCAACATAATGAATTTGTTAATATTTATCAAAAGTCTGACAAAAAATAATTCGGATTTAAGAAAAATTTTACTAACTAATATTACTTGTTAATATATTGGTGATATTTTCTTCTTAAACAACAGAATTTTACGCTTTGGATAACATATTACCTAACTTAACTTAACTCAACTCAAAAGCGCCTCTTTTTAGCTTTGATAACTTTTGCCTGAATGGTGATATATTCTATTCTCATTTATTTACACACTCTAGATTTATGAAGATTCATTTATGATTTTTCATTTAATTATTCACAATTTTTTAAAACCAAAACGGCGATAACAAAAAACGATTAAACTTATATTCGTTAACTTTATCTACTTGACTCATTTTTTAAATATTTTTATGACACTTTACTTTATCGCATCATATAAAGATATATTAAATTTGTTTGTCGACACTACAATCAATTCAGATAATCTACAATATTTACGTAGAAAGCAACCAACCCATTAATAACGCAGTAACTATCTCACATTGAATTCTATGATTCGTAATTAATTAGAGTCTCATATAAAAATATTGTTTAATTATGACATAATTTTATATATACTCGTATATAAACTACGCTTTCACATAAACTTTGCAAGTAATCTAATGAAGGCTTTAGAAATACTTACTCTTAAAACCACAAATGTTTTGGAAGTAGGGTAAATAAATATTACCTGTATGTGTGTCCACACGAGACGCACGAAATATTTGACGAATTATTTTAATCTTCCATCGTGACATTTAATATACTTACCGATATTAAAGATTTTGTACCACGATAAAATGTATTATTTCGTGATGGAGTTTGAACTTTGTTTAATTAATTTTCCGTAATAACATTTACTATTTATATATATATAGTACCAGTACACATCTTCTTCATCTTTAGGGTTCATCCAATAACCATGTAACGCTCTT
>JAPMAE010001059.1:3931-18831 GCA_036584705.1 Rhyacophila sp. 25_7 | reverse complement strand
ATCAATTTAGCATACGTAATTATTTTTTTTTAAACTGGTCTAAATATTATTATTTTTTAAGCGCCACAAAAAGTTGTTTTCCTCGAGTGAATTAATTCCTACACTACCAAATATCTTATTGAAAATTCATAAACATGTTAAATTATATTCTGTGTATCAAGTTATGTTTATATCTGATTCGGATTTGATATCAGCCGCTTAGAGAAAACAGTAATTTCTTTGCCGACAATAGTATTAATTTATTTCAAAGATTACTAAGGTTGCCTTTGTAATAAATATATTGCTATATCAGATTGTAACCGTATGTTATATCATAATTTTTTTATTAAAAAAATAACATAACCTTTTAAAGTTGTATTAATAAAAATAATATAAACAAATACAGAACCTCTTCAATAATATTTAAAATGTACAAAAAGTATATAAATTGGCCTACACTGTTTCATCGCCATTTCAATAAATACAGACACTTGCCAGGCAGGTGTTTTCAGTTACAAAATCGTTATACTTAATTCACTTAAATACGTGCAAAGGATGAAGCAATAAATATTCTAATTCGACAATGCAGTGTTTCTGAGCATCACATTTGGTAAAGTTATAGTTCTGTTATGTTGCAAGCAAATTACTGATTGCGATCACGAAATATTCTGCAAATTGCTTTCGTCATTACTCAATGAATCCGGCACCATAAGATACAAAAACAGTTATACCAACATACGGAAGCCAAACGTAAAATGTGTGGCGTGAATATTAAAACTAATTCAATCCAGACATTGAGTCACAGCCATTGGAAGGTAGAAAAAAAATCTTTGGAAATTTTTGATTTCGCATCATATAAAAAAATATTCACAAAACTTCAAAAAATATCGTGGGAAACCTATTTCATTTTATTTAAATGTCTACATTTTATTTACCAATCATTGCATTTGCTCCATTTTTATTTATTTGTGCGTACTCACATTCATTGTATTTGCAGTGTTCTTAATGTTAAGCTTTAACTATGATTTTTTTGGTGATATTTTACTTTTAAAAAAAATTACAAACACAATAATTTAAACAATTATGTATATCCACAATGATATTTACGTGTCACTTATGAATAAATATTTTAATTATTTTACATAAATATTTAAAAATAACCACATGCTTATTATTTTCAATTTACATGGTAATAAAAACAAAGTCAATAAATAAAATACAATGCTAATATAACTGTATAGAAAAAATATTTTTGTTCATGAAAATGATATAATGGATTAATTAATAATACATACATATGCATTAAATTCTTAGTATTATTAATACTGAAAATATAACTAACTCTTTCATGAAGCATTGCTATGTGTCACTATTAAATAATAGAAGAAACTGTATCTTCGCATGCTATGTTTACATTCCATATTTTTATGGCCATTCATTTTATCTTGTAAAATGTTACAAAACGCGTACAAGGGTTTCAACTACTTTGTATATTCACATACTTTATATCACATTCATAATTGTAGATATATAGTTTAATATTATTTTATAATTTTTTTTTCACACTTAAACACATCTATACAGTTGTAAATCGTTACTAATAGTAGTTGAGTTTTTAGCTATTAGCCAGTCAACATTGTCAAATAAATTTCAAATATATTAATTATTACACAATTAATAAAGTATAAATCATTTTAGTTTAAATATTGTTAAGTTACAGACTAAAATAAAATATATTACCTGATAATAAACATATTATATATTACGAGGTGTGGAGTTTTAGAACATAAGTAGCGTCATTCATAGTTTATACAACTATTAATTATTGACCATCAAAATTCATACAAATAAAACGAAGGAGTATAGGTTTATTTTATCAGCCTTGCAATAAAACTAAACGCTAGCATCGCTGAGATATTTTAAAGGTTAAACTTGAAGGTTTTCTTATATAACAGCAAAAATATTGAAGGCCAATAAATTCAATACAAAAGACTTCTATTGTAATCGATGTATTTGTAATCGAATCATTGTCTTCTAGTCGATCACACCCACTTTGCATTTAATTGTTGATTACTGAATTTCAATCGTCTTCATATATATAAATATTATTTCAGCAAATAACTGATTTATGTATTCTTTTGTATATAATAATTTATACTTGTATAAAATGTCTGAGACATTTCATCATTATCCATGTCTTTTTTCAACGTGGTAAAATATCACATAAGTAGTAAAAATGCTTTAAAATTGAATTTTTATACAAAAATTGTGATATCAGTCTTTTATTTTTCAATTGTTGAAATTTTTCTTCTAAAAAATCAATATTTTAATTCCTTTCTAAATTTTATGAAATCAATATCAACGTCAAATAGACCAAAGGAAATTTTTGATTTTCGCATGTATGTAATACAAATTTATCGCATTAATTTTAGATTTATTTTATTTTATAGGCTTTATTAATTAACCAGATACGAGTATCTGTTTATTAAAATTACAATGACTTTCTAAGAAAAAGTGCAGCGAATAAACAAATAGTCAAAATACACATACATACTTCTTGCTATTATGAGCATTTGTGGTTGGTACTGTAATATATTGATTTGTTCTTGTATTAGCCATGTATGGTGTAATAAACTTGTACATTCCTGTTCGTACGAAAGTACAAATCTGAGTGGGACTGTATGACTAAAAAGGAGTTCCGGCAATACAAAAAGAGGTCGCCTTCTTCCAAGAAAAATTACAGGTGATTGAAGTTTAATTTTTAACAGATTACGATGCCTAATATGTGGGATGGAATATCAAGTTTTTCCAAAAAGTTTAAACATAATTGATAAATTAAGTTTTTCTTTAAATCTCAGTTGTAGTTTCTTATTTATTTGAACTTTTAATAAACACAAATATTTAAAAAATATATTTATGAAAAAAAAATCTGCCTGTCATTTGCATTCAATATGTTATTCTTTTATTTATGGGTGTCAATTAAATATAGCATTAAAATAATTGAATTTTTGGCATGTCATTAATAATTTATAATTAACTGGACGAATATAACTTTTAGTGATCATTATATGCTCAATTCATTAAAAAAGTAAACGTTTTTATGTAGTTTAGAAATATAAACAGGCATTTTTTAAAGATACAAATTATCATATTTGCGATAACTTTGAATAAATGAAAATAAAATTTTGCATGCCTAAATAGTCAAATAATGTCAATTTATTTTTCTTATTTGAAGTTTGTTTCCATGCAGAAAAATATTTATTTTCAAAACCTGTTTCAGTATTACTCTTTTACCTTTACAATTGGGAAGATTCAATGATTTGTGTGACAAAGTGATGCTATGCGGATTCAGAATAAAAATCAATGTTATTTTTATGCAGATATTCAAACCTCATTGTTTTTTTAAAGAGAAGACTTGCCGAAGTATGCATTCAATACCTGCCATAACGGCATTTTATTCAAATGATGTATTCAAACATACCGTACCAATAATATAATATTATATAATAAAATTTTTAGATGTTATCGAGGGTCAAAACAGATATATTTTTTCTAGTATTTTTATTATTAAATATATATAGATATTAACAAAGATAAACTCACATATATTTTGAAAATTTTGCCAAATTACGTATTTTAAAATAAGCAAAATTTTAAAATACTATATAATAGATCAAAGATTCTTTTAATATGCTCTTTTTTCTTTTGACCATGTCCGCTCCAAAATAAAGCATATGGATCTCCACAATGTAAAGATTGTTTTGAAAGTTTTTTTTGCGCGTAATAATCGTTAATTATTAGCTCAGCCGTTTCAAGTTCATATCCTAGCTATAATACAATTGAATAAATATTTCAAAAATGTTGCAACCAGCATGGGACCTTGAACCTGTAATTCCCGCTTAATATACGATTTATTAAAAAAAATTAACAGGCTGTATAAAGAAAATAATACGTAGTACTATAATGTATCAGTTAATGAAACCTATATTTTTCAAAAAGGGTTGTATATATAAACTATTAATAACATTACTTATGTATAAAGGATATTTATAATATATTTGTAACATTAAAAAAATATATTTCAATTATAGCTTATGGTTTGTTTATAAGTATTAAATATATTAATATGAGTAGTATAATGTAAACGAGATTATCTCAAAAATATTATTATAAATAATTAATGTTATATATGAGCAAAACCGTCAGAGGAACTTACGTAATTTTCCTTTAAAATATCTGTCTAATATAATTGATTAAATGCCGTAATTTTATGAGAAATATTCCAAACAACACAGCCAGAACTTCAAAGAGAATTTGAAAATTACAAGCGTCAATACAATTTTTAAATAAAGTTTTGAACATTACCGCATAATATGTACCGTTCACCCACGACGTGAAGTGAATACCGTTCCTTATTTTTCAGACATGAACCTCATAACCAGAAGGCTAATGCGAGTATAACTGATTTGATGGTGTCATCGTCTTCACCCACTGTAATTGCAGTGGTAGGAGTAAATCGACCAACGAGACATTTTAGAGGACGATTTTTCAACCTTCATATAAAAAGGAAATGCTTTTTTACATACGTTGCGAAATCATGATTAAATTAAAAGTGAAGTTTTTACATGTATGTATATGTTTTATTTATAATATATGAACATATTCATTTTATTTCATTTCATTATATCATTTTAAAACCTAGCAGTGTGGTTTACAGTCCCTCCGTATTTCACCTCAGTTTTCAATTTTCACGTCAGTTATTGAAAAGCTCATATTTTAAAACCAGGATTCTACCAAATTAAGCTCCAATTGGGCGTACAAATTAAGCATTTTTTAAAATACAATAACTTATATTATTTTTATATGAGGTAAATATACAAACATTAATTAAAACGTAACAACAAGATAATTATTGTATTTAGTTCCACATTTCAGCATTATGAGTTTCGAAGTTTTAAATTACACAAATAAATAAAAAATACAATATTCAATTAAAAATAATGTGTTCTATATATTTATATTATTATACAATATTATATGTATTCCATTAAAACTAGCAACGATCGATATCATCGAATTTAGTTTCAAACAAAAAAAAATATGTGATTGCGTATGTGCGGAAGTTTTTTAAAGTATCAAAAATGTGACTGGAGCAAAAATATTTTTAATATCATTGTTTACAATATAAGAGTCTTAGCAATCACTATACTCGTATGTGCTAAAAGTATAATACACTTCAACGGTCCAATGAACTGTTATACCAAATGTACATACTATTTACGTTAATTTAATTGATTATTGATCATAATACATTAACAACCTGAAACATAAGACTTATTGACTCAAGTCATCGTACTAGCCCACTCCTTGATGTGGGAGTGTGACCCAAGAGTGTGTTAGTTACCTTCAAGAAAATCAAAACAATTATTTGAACAATTTGTCTAGCCGCAATGGGCGAAATCCTTTGTTCGACGCTTAAAATTATATTAGTTTACTCTTGAATGAAAAGGGTCAATAAACTTTAAAATAATGTAAGCATATTATATTAAATAATAATTTCATTAATGTATAGACAGACAATTTATCATTGTACTCCGTTTACTATACACGTGATTAGGTTTTTGTGTTGTCCGTGCGTTAGAGTCGCCGAGACCCAAAGATGTCATTTATATTGTACGTTTGTAATAACTAAAATGACAACACACCCAGATATAAATGCAAAAATGTTATAAAAAGCGATATAAGCACATTTTGTCGAAATCGAGTAAAAAATACGTTCGCATCTTACGCAAAATTTTACACTATGTTTAAAAATTTTATGTTTAAAACTCCAATATAAATTTATGAAAAAAATCAGTAAAAATCGAAGTCTTCCTGCATTGGAATATTTCAAATCTGGTTGATTCCACGTGTATTTAAATATTTCTTTCACCTTAAAGTTTATCCAGCTAATAAATGCCATTATTTTGTTCTACTATATTTGAAACATAGGGTACAATTAAAATAAATAATCTTAACACAAACAAAAAATGACCTTGAAACATAAAGACATCGTTTGCCGAAAAAGATGCTTCTATTGCTTTCTGTAACTACACGCTTCAAATCATAATATGATTAAATACTATAACATAAAAAATACTTATATAAGTTACATACCAATACGATATATGTCTATGTACATGTAATATTTATTAAATTAATATTATTTTACTTACTTGCTTAATAGAATTATCAATTATACAAACTAAAGCCGTATACTTTAATATACGTATGCTATATTTAAATTGACCTCAATTAATTTATTTCAACAAAATTGTCGTGCAAATGCTAATTTCATCATATCTCAATGGCATTTGAAACTACTTCCGAATATAGGCGGAATACATAGCACGATTACTTAGTCGATAACTAGACAACTAGACAATTATTTCAAGTTGCAATTGTTATAAATCTTTGTAAATCAGCTAGTGCTTAATACAGACTTGTAAAAAACAATTAGATTTTGTAATAACCACAGTTCTCAGTTTGGTTGGAAAAGCCGTGTATCTATATTAAAGTATCACGATTCACGAAGTCGACGTAATGAGTGTATGCGGGGATGTAGAGAAGGTTAGTTATAACTTGGGTGAAGGGAATGTTTGTACTGTGAGGGCTACTACACTTCTTCGACGTTGTAAAGACGTGACGTATCTTTGTGGGAAACTTCGTGTCAAATCTCGATACGCTTCAATAAACTAACAAGGGATTTTCAAATGTTATTAGTATTGTACATATTTATAAGTAAAAATGTGTAAATAATTCTTATGGATGTATTGTATAAACTTTGAGTCGAATGGAAACTCCTGAAATCTGACAATAAAGACAAATTTTACCTAAAGTACGTATTGCTTTGAAAGATGGTTAATAAGCTTAAAAAATGTCCATAATAATATAATTTAATCTCATTTTATTTGATATACGATTCATTACAAACATCAAACCAAAAGATTTTAAAAGCTTTATAACATAAAATAATGGAAACATAAAAAAATGAAATACCAATAAAGAATTTCTTTCACTTAACGGCATTTTCATCGGGATTATTTTATTTTGTAAATTTAATTTATGATATAACGTCCATTTAAATTTAAATTGTATTAAGTTCCAAAAAGATAGTAAATAATTTTTAAAATTAAAATCCTGTGATAAACTGAGATAAATAAAATATACAGGTTTGTATATGTTTTTATATTTTAATCTAAAATGTATTTTTATTCTGAAAATGTTTATCAGTGCGACGTTTTTAAATTATCACAGTAAAAACAATTAACAATAGTTCATCGATCTTTTAATTTTTTCATACACTTATATAACATTTTATCTTTAAAATTTACACGATCAGTGTGTAAATAAGATACCAGCTTTTATTGCTTGTAAGATATTTTTTCTTTATTTGTTACTAAAGATGTCTCATGTATTCTTTATAAAGTAATGCAAATTACATATAACCCTTTTCATGCTGAATTTATCAAAAAACAAACATATCTAACCATCTTATTAAAAGCATCGCAGAGTTGAAACATATTTATTGTACAAGAATACGTGTAAAGATTTATTACTAAAATTATTTTTGAGATATTCTCCTTTAAAACGTCTTTATTTACTTAGAGTATATTTATGGTTTCAGAGTACCTAATAAAACAAACAAGTGCCACCTAAAACAAAAACAAGCCAGTGAGACCTCTGGAAAAGAGATGCCATTCTACAGAAATTACAGAGAGACAGAGATAAAAAAGCGTGAAGAAATCGTGTGAAGTGGCTTGTGAAGAAAATAAAGCTAGAGATATACTTACACCATAAATACAATATAAGGGTTTTATGTTAATGGTCATTGTGAGTTATATTAATAACTATCTAAAAAATATATGATGAAATGTACTTATATATATATACAATCTTTTATATTTTTATCGCATATTATATCCAATAGTGAGTATACTAAACGATTAGATTTCTAACTAGAAATATTTTTCAATTGATAATAATCTGTTTAAAACATTTATTTAATATATTACTGGTGCACATTCATTCTATTTTACTAGAGAAAAGTGCTTTTTTTTCAAATTTTTCATGAAATATATGAAAAAGTGTCTTTAATGATTGTAATATTTATAAAATATTCTAATAAAACATTTAAATAACATAACTGCATCTTTTTTTTACTTTATTGATAAAATAAGAAAGAATACTTTCTAAAATTTAGACGAAAGTAAAACAAATATAGATGTCACACAAATTACAACAAATTGAAATATATTAACTATTTTTAATGTTTATTTTATATTTATAAATATCAATGTTGATAAAATGCATTTATATAAGTATCAAACAATATATTGGGCTATTTTTAATGTTACTAATAGATAATATAAAATTAAAGGTGTACACAAAGCTTAACTTTATCTTAGAGAGCAAATAACTTCTGAATGTTTTTATTGCATCAACCCATTCTATTTGTGTTTTTCTTATGCTACTTCTATATTTATACATTAATTTAATACAGATAATGACTGTTATTTTTAAATTAATTCTTTGTTAATAATAGTGATACACATATAATGTATTTCATAAAGATATTATAAAAGCAAAGTATATAAATTTTTCACTTTGCATATAATATTGATTTTTAATTTTTACATGTTTAAAAAAATTACAAGTGAAAGAAATATATTAAAAATCTTATAGCCACACAAGTTGTTTGTACAAATTCAAATTATATATTTTTATAAATTATACGTTTTTTTATAAAATACTTATACCAACTTTAATATACATTAAGTATACAATTATATGACATATTCCATTTATAACATGATATAAAATACATATTAAATAGTTTTCCAACTTTATTGTAGAAAATATTTTTTGTTGCGAACATTTTGTTTGGAAAATATTAAAAAAAAAAAAAATAAACTTCACGATATAATAATCAAATAAAGCAGTATAGTTAGATAATATTTCATAACAGATTAATTAGCTATTATAAATTTTGCCAATTTTGACAATCTGCGATTTTAGTAAGCAGTGGATTTTTAAGGCACAATCTACTCACTTTTGATAAAAAAGCGTTATATTTATTAGCAAATAACTAAACCAATAAATGTACGTTTTATTTAATTTAAAGATATTTATATTGATTCTATTTAACAGGCCAAATAAAAAATGTATCACGTATATTAGTATAATTACAAACGGTCCACTACGAATTGATTTTAATACATATATCTATATAATAAAAAATAACACTTTTAGCTGTATATATATATAAACGTAATTAAAAAAAAGTCTATTAACACGTCTCAAAAAGATTATAAACCTAGAATCTTATCTCCTTCCTATCTTGACTTTTGACAGTTTGATCTCTTAATATTATTGATACATGTCGAACTAGATTTATTTATGTTTCAATAATTTGATGCATGACCAAGTAGAAGCTCAGTCGTTTGATGAACGCGTATTGTAATTATGGTTGTTAAAATGTACGGGAATTTTCAATATATTAAATTAAGAGATCATCTGTTGGTGGGTTTAGTAGATTGTTTGTCGGTCAATTTTAATCAAGTCTAGTTTAACGTTAGGTTAAAATAGACATGTCTCTAACACTTGATTGAAGGGAACTGAAAATCTAATAACTTTGGTATATTATCTTGCTCAGCAACATATCTATTGTTAGTAACTGAAACCATAAATTAATTTTAGTAATATTAAGCATTGATTTATTTAAAACTAATTACGCATTTTACAATCATAAATGCTTAACATGTACTTTAGTCAAGAATTTCAAGTAAAATTTGTTGTATTTTTTTATACTTATACATTTATAAGTTTACTGCAACATTTTATATTACATTTAAAGTTAATTAGTTTTGAAACATAATCATTTATTTTATGAAATAAATAACTCATTTTATTATATTTAAAACAAATGATTTTATATATTTTTCTCACCTACAGTGGCTCATTGAAAATAATGTTACATTTTTCATCCATTAATTGTAGATTAAACTTCATAATTGCTCACAAAATATTAGTCGTTTCATTTGTATTTCTAGTTAAAACATGAATCTAAAATAGTAGTGCGTACTGTAAAGGCTTCAAATGCTATACCTTGAAGAGGATATAGAATATATTGAAATATACCATATTTATTCTGAAAGAAAAACAAATGATAGTGACATTCTAAAATGAAAAAAATAAATTCAACTCTGAAACTCGATATTCACGAAAAGTTTAAGCAACGAAATTCAAATAAAGTTTATCTTACATGCTTTTTATGGTAGAAAGAGAATATATGAAGGTATGAAAAAATACTTTCGTCATATTTACTTGTGCCCGGAGGTATATTGTGTAAAATATTTAGACCCATATTTAATTTGACAGAATAAATTAACAATTCATATTTAAGTGAAAGCTGGTTTTATGAATTCAATAAACAATCAACAAGAAACGTAGATCGTCAGTAAATTTTTCATGATTGATTAACACTCGCTCATTTATAACATCCGCATTTTAAATTAATACTTATATATTTTGTCAAATTGTTTTCTAGCTGCAATATATAAAGTTTAAATATATATTAAATGACAGTGCTTATGTATGTTTACTGCTTCTTTTCTTTTATACTATACTCTTAATGAGGCGGTAAAATTATTGTTTAATGATTTATTATTTTGTATTTCACTTATTTTCAGACGTTTTAATGACGATGTACTAAAGTTGAAACGTAGTTTTTATATACGCTTTTTTAAATTATATTTTTAAGAGTTCTATTTTATATGAGATTATTAAATGAATCGTTTGTATTTTATGTATTTTGATATGGTGATTTTATACTTAGGATTAATGAGAAGAAAATTGTTTTCATTTACATCATCATTTAAATATTATTAGTTTTCAATAATTGAATAATTTTATTGAATCTTTCAGAAATTACCTTATATCATATAGCAGTTTATCATAGCTATAAAATTATTTAAAGTATAATATTATAATCAATATTATTTCAAAAAAATAGTTTTTGTATCCAAATGAGACAACTTCGTGTTGTTAATAAAAAATTGCATTATCACAGTTTAATATACTTAAAATAAGCTATTTTGTTGAATTCACCATAAAACTATAAACATTAATATTAACAATAGTTACATTAACAATAAGTATTAATAAATAATATAGACTAAAGCAAATCATAAATTCAGTGCACACAGTACTAATGCTCGACAGTAATACGTGTATTTTGCAGTACCGTTGTGAAACAAATTTATTACTTGTGCCCAAGTTGATTATAAGCCAAACAAAATTCCACTAAACATGAATGACTGATCAAGCAATAAATTTGATCTGATTTTTACATTACTTTTCATGGTATTTTTTCTAAACTCATATGTGAAAGTTTGATGAATCCATAAAAGTCGTCCAACCGATAACTTGTTTACATAACTCGAATCAATGAAAATTTGTTGTGTATTTCGTAAAAAAATATCATTAATATGTAAATATATTTTATTATGTGCGTATTTAATGTAATAATTAATGAAAAGTACATTTTTGTGTGTGTAGTATATAATATCAAGCGTACATATATTTCAAACAAGTCTATTTGCCACGACTTCTGCTGTACTTGTAATTCAATTGGCTTGCAGAGGCGCAGCGAAACGTTTAAATATTTTCACCTTCTCAATATTCACAGTGGGATTTGAATCGACGACAATTTCATTTATTCAATAAACTTATTTGTTCGTAGACGGTGTCACTTGGTTTCTTTTCACAGAATACATACCTACAAGACATGTGACCAGCATGACGTGATCAATCAAAATAGTAATTATTACTATCAAATGTGTACAGTTAAAAGGTTTTTGGTAATAAAACAGCGCCGCCAATCAGTCAAATCATTTTTTATTGTCTATAAACATTATTTTGTTGGTATTGAAGCTGTGAGTTTTATGATTTAAAATTAACTACATAAATGAATTAATTTAAATAGTCCCTGTGACATTTAGATAGAGAGATTTTAGATAGTTACCTTATGATGAAGTATATGGAATTTTAACAGTGTGAAAAAAATCTTAAGAGCTTTTTTAGGAGTAATAGTTGTTAATTATTAACTCGACCATTTCGAGTTTATATCTTGGCTACAATATAAATGAATAAATATATGAAAAAAAAATGCTACTAGCTACGGAACTAAAATTTTCAACCTCTATTTGCTAGGCGGATACGCTATCTACTAGACTGTATCATAATATTTTTTTAAAAATAGTTGAAAATTGTAGATGATTCAATACTTTACAAAAATTATTTAAATTGAATACATTTTCAACTTATTAATTTAAAATAATAAAGTCAAAAATATTTGATAGACTAATTCTCAACATAACTATTGTTTTATAATTAAACCCCAATAAAAATATCACCAATTGTCACTTAACATAATAAACAGTCCAAATATTTATTAATAATATGAAACTCATTTTAATAATATTGAATTTATATATATTTTTATTCTTTACCTAGTGATAGATATAGAATATGTGATCTTTTAAGTGTAAAGTTTTTGGTAAGAAATATTTGTTTAGAACTAGTTGCTAATTAAAATCTACTATACTATTTGGTTCAATGTCTTGGCTATAGATATAGTACAAATAAATCAAAATCATTTCAAACTTCCAACTCATAGACTGCTAGTTCTGTTGCACTGGCTAGTACTTGGATGCTCTGTTAAATTAATTACCTGCTTAATGTTTTTACAATGTATATGAAACATTTTAAACCTATACATTTAATAGTCTAAACAATGTTAACTTGCTTCATGCAATTACTATGCAACGCAAAATTTATTAATTCTCTCAAAATTGATACGTCATGTTTTTCATTTATTTACAAATAATTATATTTTCAAGGTAGAGCAAAAAGTTCAATATCATTTGGCACTTATTATTAAATATTTTTCCTATTATTTTATTATAGAAACATATTTAGTTGTCTTTATAAAATCCATAATTCTTTCTATAATTATTTTCCAAACACATTTAAAAGCCAGTTTTTATTCAATAATACACAATAAGATACAGTGTATTTACATATGTATAAACAGTATGTCTAACTATTTAAAAAAGAAAAATGTAACCATCGCTAGTAAACAAAAATGTTGGTCTATTGATATTAGATATGGTATCCGAACTTGCGCAATATAATTATGCAGTTTTTATTGCAGCTCATATTTGGTATTAAGTTTGTATTGAATGTCGAAATTCACCTTGTTATTTATTCGTGACCAGGCGCGCAGAAACATTTTGAAGCTCAGCGGATAGCAAAGCGTTCGGAATCTTAGAAAACTTCTGTTTGACCCCGTTTTAATACAAAAAGATTAATATTCCGATAGCATGGCCCATTGTGGTTCGAGTTGTCGGATGGAAATTCTTATGTTTTGGGAGTCCATTGATGTACGAAGGATATCGCAACACGTTTAACCGCAAAAAGTATCTATTTACAAAAATAGATTGATAACATTGAAATGTATTTTTTAATGCAGTTACTTAAATGTAATTGTTTAAAATAAATCAATTTTAAATCAGTGATTGTGTATGCACAGCTAATTAAAAAAAACAGGTGACAATAATCTTTGAAAAAAAACAATATTTCACAGATTTTAAATATTAACATTCAAAACTAGTTATATTTTCAATACATTAACCAGAGTTTAAATATATCTCTTCAAAATATTTTTAGTAACAAAATCAAAAAATAAATAAATCAGTTATAACTTAAATCTTTGTATATAAAATTACACAATAATCAAGTTGTGAAACTTCAATTTTTACTTTATCTACATATAACAAGACAAATATTTAATATTGACATACTTTTACGTAGAAGTGTATTTTCTATTGTTTATGATAAACAAATTTTTAGTATAATCTTGTTACTAATTTTCAATGAATATGATAATTTTAATTATAAGTATTAAAAATTACAATACGGTTATCCATTTTAAGTATTTAAATGAATTGTAAAATATGAATAAAAAAAAATACGATAAATAATAACGACCATGATTGGATATTAAATATAAATTACCTGTACGACGTACAAGTATCAACTCAAGCAATTTTCAATATCGCGATAACTATTATACTTTCTACTTTGAGTACATTGTTAGTAAATTAACCGTACTTGCAAAATTGTTTATATCTAAACCACAAACCAAGACCTGTCCAAACAAGAAATGTATATGAATAGTCATTCTCATTGCAAGAATATTGTTGTTAATATAATAAAACTTCAGTATTGTGCGTAGAAGTGTGTCGAATATTGACTAAATGATTTGTATTTTTTGTCAGTTGATCAGATAAATGACGCTTGAGTGAAAACATATTTAGAATTAAGTTAGAATTTTATGAGCTAATAAAAGGAAAGTATATTGTATTATATGCATTCAATATTATATATTAATTTATACATCACATATTTTCCAAAACAAAATTTGATAAAAAATTTTAAAAACTTAATAATTTTCGAATTAAAATGTCTTTGTAGGTAAAACAATAAAAACAAACATTCTAAATATTGCTGACGTATGTTTGCCAACATATAATGTTACATCACATCACATACATATAAAGCAACTAAGTATTCATTCATATAAAGAGTAAAGTTTTAATTATTATTATAACTCAAGAGAACAGACATAAAAATATTATATATCCAATATCATGTAAGTACTTTTGAATTTACGAGTGTAATTTTCACTAATCTGAATTATGTATAAAATTTTATAACTAATTAAAGCAAAGTAATGAAATTTACCCTATTTTTTTACGCAGCTTACTATATTTTTATACACTTTAATATTTATATTATTTTGGTCTTGATAAAAATAC
>JAPMAE010001058.1:0-11465 GCA_036584705.1 Rhyacophila sp. 25_7 | reverse complement strand
CGGCTGTTACCCTCTCCGCAAAGATGGAAGAACTCGTCGATCAACTCGCTGAAAATACTCATAATCTTTGGGCCAAGGAGAGAATTCAGCAGGGTTGGACGTATGGGTTGAATGAGGTAACAAAAAAATTCTAATAATATAACATAAATATAAAAAATTCCCTATATAAACAATGGTAATTTTATGCTAAACATAACATTTCTATCAAATGCTTTACAAGTTATCAGTGACAATAACATTTTTTTAATTTAATCTCTTTACTCTAGGATCCTGATATGAAGAGGTCCCCTCATTTGGTTCCATACTCAAAGGTAGATGAAGCTATCAAAAAGGCAAACAGAGATACAGCCTCAGAAACTGTAAGAACTTTGTTAGTTTATGGATACAACCTGGATCCACCCACTGGAGAGCAACATGAAGGTTCATCTAAAAATTAATTACACTTATTAGACAGTTTATTTGTTAAAAAATATTCAGTCGGACATTTATGCCACTGTATGTTTTCAATTTAGGATGTATCTTAAAAAATATTAAATCTTGTGTTAACCATTATCACTAAGTGAGCAGATAGTGTACCCATCTGACAAACCGACGGTCATGGGTTCAAACCTTCTAGGTGGTGAAAATTGCACAGGTTTTATTATGTGTATTTGAATCCAAACCAAATTAGTTGAGCTAATAATTGACAATAAAATTATTACTCAAAAAAATATCAAAGCAAACATTAAATCGTGAAGATGCATATGCTCTGTTTCTGAGCTGATATCAAAACTTTACTAATAACTCTTTGTTACTTATACTAACGCATTTTTTCAGCTCTTTTGGCGGAAGCGCATCGATTGAAACATGCTGCATTCAGAACCTACAGGGCGGAGAAAAACTATGCTGTTTCATCAGGCAAATGGTATTTCGAGTTTGAGATCCTGACGGCAGGACCTATGAGAGTACGTGATTTTGACCCCTGATATAATTTATTAATAGAGAATTTTCATTTGATTATATTCAAATTAAATTAAAACTTTAAAAACTTATCATTTCAGGTAGGCTGGGCTCACGCTGATTGCTCGCCGGGAATGATGCTAGGTCAAGATGAAAATTCATGGGCATTCGATGGATACAATGTAAGTTTAAAAGTGGTTTTCTTTGCTTTACTGGAGATATAATATCTGAATATTAGTTATTCTTTTATAATATTTATATTTTTAAAGTTTTATTTTACATATTCTTTTTTTTAACCGAGCAAAATATTTAATAATACAATTATAATGCTATTCATGATTGTTGATAATAGGAATGACATGTTGTCATAAACAAAAATCAACTATATTTTATATTTAAAACTAAAATGGCATCTAAGTACCGTAATTGATTTTCTTTTCCGTATATTACTTTTTTACTTATTTTCCTGCTATATATAGGAAGTGAAAAATATGATAAATTGACAAAATGTTTTAATTTAATTTCCTGCTCTGTACAATAACTACTATATACTATTCAAAGGTACAATATAAATTAGTATTCCTCTAACTATTTATTTAAAGCGTACGTTTTCTCTTACTACTCATACAAATTTGATAATACAAGCATAAACATGAATTTTATTCTCATACATGAAAGAAGAATCATGCAGTAATAAAATTAAAGAACAGAATGATTTTCATGTATGACATAATGAAAATATTGGATGACAATATTTTTGATAGCCATTTATTTGTACAAGCAATTTTATTTATTGAATACCTTTAACTCATATGTTAATGGTATGCAGTTTTCATATACATACACTTTTGCATGCACGAAATATGATGAGATTTCAGATAGCATACATTGATTATACTAGCACTCGTTTATATTTGATTTTTCACTGTGATTGAAAACTTTTACAATAACTAACTAGGTACAAAAATGGCACGGAGGCTCAAGTGACGCCTTCGGAGTCACTTTCCACATTGGAGACATCGTTGGCTGCTTTTTAGACGTCACGGACCAGACCATTAGTGAGTGGGAAGGCCAAAAATGATGCTGACCCTCCTATACTTGTGTAGACTCCTCTGTGATAACATACCCACCCCACTTAAGACTCATGTGTATTTTGTATATCTTACCACTTCTGATATATTGATTAAGTGAATATATTGAACAGTTTCTTCCCAATTATCTCTGATATTATTCTGATCAGTTGCTATGTAAGCTGATTGATATATTAACGCGCTACCATGTAAATCTCGAGTTCAGACGTTCACTAGTGAAGTATTTCTCTTTTGAATATGCCTGTATTCTAAATAATTTTTATCAATTTCAATTTATCATTGTGTCAATGTGTTTGACCCTTTTCCTACTTTCATTTTACGTTCAAGCAATCCTTGTATATAAAATATATTTTTTGAATGATTAAAATATCTATAAACTTCTATTATGTATATACATGCATATATTTCTTCTTATATTAATATTACTATCATCCTCAAACATCCACCGAGCAAAATAATCTTAACTGCATCGAATAATTTAGCAAAAATGTGCACACATAAACATGGCGCACACTTGTTGTAAAGAAACACAAAATAATTGCAAATAACACAGAGTACACAATTATTGTATGAGAGCAAGACAATATGATTTTAATTGCCTATATCTAATCGTTTACGTCCTCTAGATCAATAGCATAATTTTAATAGCAGTCCCTTGTATAATGTAGGTAACCCCTGTGAATAACATGAGTCACCTATGTACATTTCACCATTTTTGTAACGAGGAACCATACATAATCACCATTCCATTTTTTTTATCACGAAACAAGTCATACAATAATTTAGCTGCTAACATCTTTACTCCTATCACCTTATAATCATTTGTTCTGTAAACTTTCAAATTGAAAACATTAACAGATTAATAAAACTACCTCTTGATTGGACCTGCAAAGCCATTTGTTACCATTTTCCTTAATAAAATCATCATAAACAGCTACAATTTAAAAAAATTCTCTTCTGAATTATTATGAGCCATCTCAGCTATAATAATGATATTTTCCATATTTTGCAGACCCTATCAATCGAATATTTTTTTCAGGAAAACTCTCGGCTATAAGAAATGAAGGCTTACGAACATCTCTAAACGCTCGACAGTTTTATTTGGATATAACTTCAGTCGAAACTGATGGAAGATATTTTTTTGTTTGTTTTCATAGGAAGAGAAGGTTTTCTGCGGAGGGGCTGAGTCTTTTGGCCGGGTATGGGCTGTCGGTGATGTTGTAGGAGTTTTCCTGGATTTGATCGACAAGACAATTAGTAAGACGGTGGATATATTTGCAACAAATGCAGCTAGCTGCCTTCAAGCTTTGGCACCAATATCTTCATGGCTTGAAATTCAAATTGCTCACATTAAATGCAGTAATTGCTAAATTGATTTTTCTATTTTATTTTAAATAGAGCCGATTATCTAATAAAATATATTATATAAATATAAAATTCCTAAATATTTATGAAATCTCAGATATGGGTTACCTGCATTTAATGGTCTAAGTTTGTCATCATGCTGATCCGCTCAGTTTTGTCGGCTGTCAGTCTCCTGTTACAAAATGGCTGCTTTTAAAAATCATTCGAATAAAAATAATTCTCTTCATCGCTTTTCATCTTAACAGCTTAGCTATGTCCAGTAAAAGTGTGATACATTTTTTATACAAATGATTATTTATTCTTTTTAAAACTAACAAGTAATGTTACCATTTTTCGTTAGCTCTCCAATTATTTTTTTGAAATTAATGAAAATTAATTTTGAATGAACGATCTTTTTTGAGGTTAAATGCACGAATATTCTTCTAAAGTTATTGTGTGAGATATTTGTATAATTGTACTAACAAGTATTAGGGAATGATTTGAATGATTGTAATTAGATTTTAATAATTCAGCTTTGCTTTAAAAGTGAGGTTTATTAGTTTTCATTTTGAAAATAAACTGAAAATTCACTCAGAATACTGTTTTTACTATCAGACGTTACAGAATAATTGAAGCACATAAAATAACATACTCTAGTCAACTTTCAGTATTTTTTTAATTACTTATAGTAGCTACACCTATTATCATACAGTTATCAAAAATCATTGAGTTTCAGCTCCAACAATAGTATAAAAGCAATAGACAACACTTTTTAATTCTACAATTATATAACATAATTCCACATAATTATTATGTGTTTTTAAAAAGAACTTATAATGAATTCATTCTAAATTTTTCATAAGTTTATATTGGGTCTTCGAGCATAAAATTTTCACACATTGTGTAAAATTGTGCATAGAATGAGAACGTATTTTTTCTCGATTTTAACAAAATGTATTTAAATCGCATTTTTTAACTAGATGCTTCAATTATTAAATACTTCTACAAACCATGATTGCAGCTGCATAATATTTAGTTTTCTATGAACACGCTAATCATCCTATTCAAATTTTAAAATATCTTTATTGTACTATCAGGAAAACACAAATTGGCTTTGTTTAACAAAATATAAAACATGTATCACACTTGGCATTGTTTTTTTACAGGCACTAGTATAACGGTGAGTTTAGGTGCTTTTTCCTTATAAAGGTGATTCGCATTTTTTTTCTCAGCTGGCTGTCTTCATCAGTAAAGTGTTATTCTTTATACAACATATTGTACATAAATATTTGTTTCATTTATTATTGTAAACATTTATAGCTCCTTAATATTCAATCAGGTATACTAGGTAAATGAAAAAATACATTTCCCATTATATAATATTATAATCTTTAAGCTACCGATTTTGTAATCCCATACATAAATCAATATCTTGATGGAATGTTTTAAGACACTCTCTCGAATACCAAACATTTCCAATTTATTCTTTTTGTATGGCATTTAGGATAGCTTTTCTTTAGAAATATTTTGAATTCTTATTTTTGTTCTTTGTTTATTTAAAAATTGAAATATTTATAATATTGTCTCTTCATATACACCTATCAACAAAATAACACTATCCCATCTATAATCACCATTGGTTATTATTCAGTTTAACAACCCCTCAATAATACAATTTAAAACATAAAGTATTAGTTACCGGCATGCGGTTTTTGCTCGATCAAATAAAATGTGTCATTGTCTGTCTTCTTTCCCGTGCTCATATTGCAATAAAAACTTTTAAAAGCATTGTAAATAACGGGAAAGTAGATAGATTAAGGTTTATTCCTTTCTCAATTTTACAATATAGATTTAATTAGAATGGACCTAGATTACATGTTTTTTAGCCAATGTTAGTTTGTAGTATATTCATTGTCGAGATTTGTTAAGTATTTATTTATTAATCTACTCGTAGACTGGTCAAAAAAAACTGAAAATGAAAAACTGAATTCGTATCCAGAAAACTTAATTGAATCTTAATTTTTTTTATGATTTATGAAGATTAAATTCAAAACAAAATTTATTTAAATAATGTCAAATTATACTATATAACAAAAAAAATGATTAATATTTTTTACACATAAAGGTTTCTCGCTGAATGGTGAATTACTGATGGACGCTCTGGGCGGAGAGACTTCGTTTGCGGAAGTACAGGGGGAAAACTTTGTTCCAGCTTGCACGCTCGGAGTTGGGCAAAGGGCGAGGTATAAAAAACTTTTTCGTGTATATAAATGAAGCGTTGGGTGAAAACTGGAATTTTATCACATGCACAGATTACTACTCAAATATACCGATTATTTTAAAAACAGTAAAATAATAAAAAATCCCATTGCAATAACATTATTTTCTAGATTGACTTTTGGCCAAGACGTAAATCACTTGAAATTCTTTACAACCTGTGGTCTTCAAGAAGGATATGAGCCGTTCTGCGTGTAAGTTGCTAGAATTTAAGAAACCCTTATATCGTTCGATACATTTCAGTAAATTCTTAACTCTTCTATGACAGTAAGAAGTGAATCATTGTACAATTGCAATATTTAAACAATGTTCTGATAATAATTTACAGTCTCTTATGAGCATCGTGAAACTTTGGTAAGAGTTATTGTTTAATTTTTCAGAAATATGAAGAGAGCTGTCACTTATTGGTACACCAAAGATCAACCAATATTTGAAAACACTGAAGATATTCCCGACACCAAAATTGATGTCACAAGAATACCGGCCGGATCAGGTATTTATATTTTAAAATTTATTATAAAAACATATTTAGTAATAAAAGTGATGAAGTAGACAATATTCATTTTTATTATTATTCCAGATACTCCGCCTTGTATGAAAATTTCTCATAACACCTTTGAGACAATGGAGAAGGCCAACTGGGAGTTCCTGAGGCTCTCTCTGCCTGTTATATGTTTACCTGAATTCATCGAGTAAGAAATACTTTGTTATAATATGTTGCTTAATCTTTCGCTAAATAGAACTGGGAATTGAATTGTTTGATCTTGTTCGTTACAGTGAAAGTGAGAAAGCACGCCGATGGCAAGAAATTAAAATTCGACAAAACCGATTGATGGCAGAAGCCGAGCAGACTACTCCCACTCATATCGAGCAAATAATAAAAACTGGAGGCTTCACTATGAGTGATATTAAGGGTGAGATGCAATCAAGTCAACGTATTTCTCAAAGAAATTAGTGTCATCTATCAAATTAAAGATTTTCTTTATAAATAGAGTGTTTTGTGATTTTTGTTTAAATACGTGCTCAGATGAAAACCAAATGAATTACTTCAATTTATCATATGTTAAATAGTTTTCAGTGAATTCTGAAGGAAACTGAATTGGATAGTGATAGTAGTTATTTTGAATAAATATGTAATTTTATTTTTATTTTTCAGGTCTCCACCGTAATTACGAAGACGGTATGGAGGATCCGGAAGCCGTGTCGCCAGGTCCGAGCAGACTTTCACGTAACCCAACCAAGCCACCCCGAAAAGGTTCCCTCAGTCGACATGGCCAGTATGAACAGCAAGGTACTATGAAAGTTTCCACTGTCATCGGCCATCATCGGTTAACATTGCGTTCCATGGAAATCTTCTTTAATCGACTGAGGGTGCTTAGTAGAGTTCCATTTCCTTAGCGAACTGAAGAGAAATATCATATTGTATTTTTTATGTGTTATTTCACATCATTTAAGACTAACTCATATCATCAGTTTTCATTGTTCTAATCATATTCATAACTAACAGTCAACTTAAGATTGTGTATTTATTTAAAATAACTTCTTTTTTTTTAAATAATTTAAAAGCAATAATATTTACTTCAGTTTTCTATTGGTCATCCCTATTTATTAGTCCTAATAGAAACCTCCTTTTCGTATCACTTACACATTGTAGTTTCACAGAATGTACAAATGCTACTGAGAAAATTTGTGCATAATAATACTGTTTCAGAGTACACTTACAATATCTATTGCTGATTGAGTTCACTTAGTCTTAAAACTGACATACGGGATAATAAATACCGTATTGACCTGACTTGACGAATGGCAAAATTTGTATTAAAAACGTGACGTAGAAGGATGCCTTATATTTGATTGAGTCTCAATACTCACTACCTTATGATGGGCTATATTTTAATGTGCGTGTTCAAGAAGCAAAATTGTTTACACATTACAGGCGCATTGCAATTTCTGAAAGTTGTTTTTATGTTTTTTTTTCATTGTGTTATGATTTACATATTTTACATCCCAAAAAATATTATGAAACAAGGAGTTTGAAAAAATTTAAAACAATCTAGGAATTTGTAGGATCTATGATTTCAATTTCAAGATTATGATAGTATGTGCTGTTACAACTGTACGGCTCCCAGTCAATTTAGCATTAGTGAAAACAATGCCAGATTACCAATTACAAAAATAAAACTTGATGAATGCACATTCCACTAGAAAAGCATTTGGGGGCCGAAGAAAGGACATTTTATTTTACCTAGATATTTTGTCTCAAGTAATGTTTTCTGTTAAAAATGTCTTTTTTTTTAATATGATGATGTTTGCTTTATAAAAGGGTAAAGGTTTTTCCCAAAAAGCAGATTGAAAAAATATAGGTCACCTTAAA
The DNA here is from genome assembly GCA_036584705.1 of Rhyacophila sp. 25_7. Lineage (NCBI taxonomy): Eukaryota > Metazoa > Arthropoda > Insecta > Trichoptera > Rhyacophilidae > Rhyacophila > Rhyacophila sp. 25_7. Next base: position 3,440 of record JAPMAE010001058.1, on the reverse strand, counting down.
TCAGGGTTGCCCTGTAGTCAGTAAATATGGTATTCAAAATATTTAAACTTACACTTTCTTGTCTGGGTAAATTTTAAGTGATATAAACTAAACAAGTAGTCCTTATTTGCTCTGATATATTTTAATGTAATTATGTTAACTGAGCGCATAAAAATGATAAATCTTCACAAAAATTAGTATTGAATATAAAATAGACTAACTCTAAAATATACTTGAACAAAAATATACATAAAAAGCTTTAAATGCGTTAAATAGTATGCATCAATCACATAAAAGAAACTTTTTTATCATTCCTGTGAATCATATTTTTTCAGGCATGACAAATGGATTAGGTATTCCAAGGTCTAACAGTGAGCTGGAAATGGCTCGATACGGTTCGGAAACAGGAAAAGATGACAAGAAAGATAAACGCGGAAGATCACCATTCAGGTATATCAACACTTACTATTTCAACAGCCTTTTTATCATCAAGCAGTATGTTTAGGATATTAATTTAAAGTAATGAAATATTATATTTTTCTGTAAGCAAACTTTTTCATGTATTTATGAAAAGCTAATAAATCTTTTTTCTTTAGATTTTTCTCAAAGAAGCGCGGTGAGAGTGGAGATCGTGCCAAAGGAGGCAAATCCAAAACTCCGGATCCTTTAAGCGATGCAGACACGTCTCCTGAACGAGTCAGACCAGCCATGACACGACAGCCTACTATGGCAGGAGCTAGACTAAACCCGCAAATCAGAGTATCTCAGGTCAATTTATATATACGTGTATTAGGGGACCAAAAAATAATCATTTTTTTTTGCGGCCAAAAAACATTTATTTATTAAAAAAAATATTAAATACTAATCAACAAAATAATTTTCATCATTTTCTAACACTTTTTCTCAGCATAAAGGCAGTTGTTTGATTCTCTTTTTAAAAAACTCCTTCGATTTTTCATTGAAAAACTTTTCCAAGTACATTTTAACTTCTCCGACATTATTAATTTTTTTACCTCTTAATGTACGAGTATGCTCTAACAATCTGAAAAGGTGGTAATCCAACAGCGCGAAATCTGGTGAACAGGGTGGATGATTTAAAAGTTTCAATTCAAGCTCTCTTATTTTTTCCTGTGTTATTTTTGCAGTGTGAGGCCTCGCGTTATTGTGTTGTAGGATCCTTTTTTATGTTATTGACCAAAACAGATGGTTTTTTTATGAGCTCTTGTTTCATTCGCTCGAGTTCTTCACAATACACTGTCGCTGTAATGACCGGGTTCAAGCAATTCATAGTGTATAATTCCATAAAAATCCCACCACGCACAAACAAGGATCTTCTTTATTATTAGTATTATTTATTAGGAACAGGTATTTAGAAAGCTATTGTTTTTTTCATACAGGATTATTGTATAGCACCCACTTTTCATCTCCAGTTACAATTTGCCGCGAAAAAGGATCGGCTTCATACCGAGACAAAAGAGAAGCGCAGATGGTACGCTGTTGATTGAGCGCAGTCTCCGTCAATTCATGAGGAACCCAAATTCCTTGCGTATACGATTTTTCTATGTAATGAAGATGATCCTGAACTGTAATCCATGGACAGCCAATCTTCAATGATAATTCTTCAACTGTTTGACGAGGACCTGAATCCACCATCGTCTTTAGGATATCACCATCTAATTTTTGGGGTCGTCCTTTTCGTGCGACATCTTTGAGATTACTATTTCCATTTCTAAACTTTTTAAACCACCGATGACACTTGTTTAGATTAGATTCAGAATACTCTCGTAAATATGGGTAATTTTTTTCACTGCTTCATTTGCCCTCATTTCTTGATCGAACAAAAATAGCATATAATGACATAAATGTGCTTTTTCTATTGTTGGCCTTGACATCTTTCCCCCTCGGTAGAAAAATTTTTTTTAACCGAAAAATAAAATTTACAACCATAGCTTTAACATAATAACAAAACTTACATGTTTGCGGGACTGTGTCTTGACACAAACTAACTGTGAATGAGCTCATCGAAGAAATTTTGATTACTTTTCGGTTCACCTAATATTATAATATGCAAATATGCACTTCTGCAGACACGCAATACACACATCGTTTTCTTGATTTTATCACTTACCAAACAATCAAAAGTATTCTCTTTGTATTATAATTTTGTTAGAAGACCAACTAATATTCTTTTGTATGTGTGAAATCATCTGTGGCTAATGGTAATGCAGCCATTGTCTAGAGGTCTTATAGACAAATGACAGAAGTAAAAATTGCTAATTTTATAAACATATTTTTTTATTATTTGAATTCAAAAGAGTTTTATTATTTGCGACTTCTTATAGAAACTGTTTATTTTTTTTAAATCATTAATCAAACTTGTGGAAATGAATAACTTATAATGTAAATATTTTTTAATAAAACTCAATCATATATTTTCAACAGACGAATTTAGCAGTTCAACCACCGCCGGTACCCGACAGGCAAAAACAAATGACAACAAATGCACTCGGTGGAGGAGGAATAGAAGTGATTGGAAATGAAATATTCGATGCTGAGTGTCTCAAGCTCATCAATGAATTCTTCTATGGAGTCAGGCAAGAAATTTTTTTCTGATTTTCTTCAGAAAATATTTATATAAAACAACTATCAAATGTCCTTTAGATATTGTTGTATTACTGTGCTAGTGTTATTTCATTATACCATTTGCTTCTCTTCAGGGTTTTTCCCGGTCAAGATCCAACACACGTTTACGTGGGATGGGTAACTACTCAATACCACTTCTATTCGAAGGAATTTAATCAAGCAAAAGTGAGGAAATCATCTGTAGTTATTGTTGATGAATATGATCGGCCAATTGACCAGTAAGTAATTTTAATCCATAATCTTGAATTATTCATTTTAATATATCAAGCTTGTGCCACGCGGATTATATGCTTAAATTCTTAAAATGTCTGATTTTCAATTATTTTGAGAAAAGTTAGACAAATAACCGAAAACTAATATTTTTTAAAAACTCTTCAGTTGCAAATGTTTACAGTTACAATTCTTTTAATAATACTTGTCACCGTAACTGTTTTTCTTTTATAGAGTAGACCGACAGTCCTGTTACATGGTACGAGCTGATGAGTTATACAACGAAGTAATGGCAGATGCCACAGGCAAGGGTGCTTCACAAGGAATGTTTGTTGGATGCTTTGTCGACACGGCTACTGGGTACATTTCCTTCACTTGTGAAGGAAAGGAAACAAGTCACAAATTCAAGGTTAGACAGCTCATGATTCGCACACTTCAATCTTTTATTATAAAAAGGCTTGATTTGAATCATATGTATTTTTCTTTTATTTGCTTTAACATCTTTGAAATACAGACATATCTATAGAATATGTAATGGCTTATAGTTTACAGATTTCAATACAATGTTGGATGAGAGTACTTGAATTTTTTTTATGTAACTTTGTAGA
>JAPMAE010001056.1:3810-16051 GCA_036584705.1 Rhyacophila sp. 25_7 | reverse complement strand
TTATAAAAATATATCAAATGAATGGATGATTTAATATTACCAAAATTATTAATAAAAACAAAAATGATAATAAAATTAAAAATCATTTATTTTTATAACACTTTTTGTCACTATAATGCAAAAAAAACACTATATTTTATCTTTATCGAATTTTTTTCAATTTCTTTGATTTAATCATATGATTGTAAATTAAATGTTGGGCACACTCTTATCAAATGGAAAAAAACCCTTTTAAATTAAAACTTTATATAATTAGAAACCACATTATATGATAAAAATAATAATTTATCAGATTCAACAACATTCATTGTAAAATAAATTGTTCAACTTTTGATATTTTGATGATGGAGCCGAAAAAAATTGTATGTGTGACTTAATATTCTATGCTTTCTAAAAAGAGTTTAAGTAAGCAATTTGATTTTTTCATTAATTTCTATAATATTATATATATTACTTTAAAATATATTTCAACCAAACGAAAATATTTCAGTACATTTTGTATGTTAATTCAATAACCATAAATATTTCATCTAAAAAAAAAACATTTTACAAGTAAATAAGAGATTTATCAATTTTACTTTAAAGTTTAAATAATTTATAGGCTTGTAATTTTCTTAAACTTTAATTTATATATTTTTTAATTTTTTCAATAAACTATATAAAGTACAATAATATAATTATTTAAAATTTTCTTTAGAATATTGTTGTAGGCAAAAAAAATCGATGGTTATGTAAATGTTATTCGTCAAAATAAAAAAATCTTGAAAGATTATAATATGCAACGAATTAAAGCAATTTATTAAATAAAATAAGACTTTTATAAAGCTTCCTTAAAACGTTTACTAAGCCTTTTAGCTTGTTTGTTTGATAGAGGCAATTCTAACATTTAAAAAAAACTAACGATCATTGCGTTTCTTCATGGTGTTTTACTCAGCAATGAAAATCATTTAAAAGCTCTCTCCAGTACAACCGAGCTTTTCGTTTAATTAAATTAAAATTCCCGAGAATAGCACTGTGCATCGAACGCGAACTTAAAGTACAATAAATGTAACCACCGTTTACTGTACTTAAACTTTTTATTATCAAAGCGGTTTTGTTCTGGAGCTTTCGTTTGGTTAGTTAACCCTTTAACTCCACTGAAATACTGTAATTATTCGGTTAAGAGTTTTGAAAGTATTATTTCTATATTTCAGCATGAAATAATGATTTCAATATAGAGTTTTGTAACAAAATTACTTCTATAAGTTTTATTTTCATATGAACACCTGTTTTATTAAGAAAATGCGGATGTTCATATAAAAACTGTATTGGTTGATTCTAACAGGAACAATCATGACAGGAAAAACAAAATATTTTTTGTCTATGATACAAATGAGTTTTTATGTAAAACATTTACATATTTTGTTTGCTTTACGAAATCAAATAAAAAATAATACAAAAGAGTACACGTAGAAATCACTATAAAGTAAACAATTTTTCTTTTATAAATGAATAATTTAATTCGAATAACATATTATTTGTGAAATTATAAAAAGTTTAGTTTAAACTATAATAATATAGGTTTCTAGACCATTAAAATTAAAAAACATACGAGTTATATCCCGTTAAGAATTTCGAAGAACATTTTCTTTTGTTAAAGCACACATAATGTTTATACAAATAGAATCAACTCTAATTATGACTAATAAAAAATTGAATACGACATAAGTGGTTATAGAGTAAATCATGTATCGATTATGTTTTTATTTTTATATACGAGTATATTTTTAAAGAAAAACTTTATTTATATAAATGTTTATATGATATTACAATAAAGTTTGTTTTAGCCTAATTTTCTGGTGAATATGGAGCAGATAAGTCACCTGTAATGCATTGATTCAGATTTATACAATTTTTGAAAAAATCAATTAAACTTACTTTTTATCCATACATTTTAAATGATAGATTTCATACTTTCATGTTGTGTTATTTTTTATGTTTGTATATATATATATATATATATGTATTGTACATTTAAATTTAAAAAAATATCGTGATATATTTTGAATATACTCTTTCAATACAAAATGTATATTTTGCAAAACATTTTAATAAAAAATATGAACAAAGCATTTTTTTTCTAAAACTGAAGAAACTATAATAATATTTTTCACAAAAAACTTGTTTGGTCTTGAGCGTAATATTGGTATCTTATATTGTAATGAGCACATAAAAATGTCAATCATGTTACTTTCATTTTTTAAATTAAAGATATTTCATAAATATTTTATAAAATCAAAAAATAGGCATAAGAGATTTTTTGAAGTAGTAACTATTGCTATATTTCTGTTTAATTTTCTTACTCTTTTTACTTTTATTCTTCTAAGACCGTAAAAATATATAAAATTCTTCTTTATACAAAATAATAATTCTAATAATAATGGTCCAAATTTTTATTTGATTTTTAAACTCGTATGGAACAATGTTAACTAAGCAATAATATTATTGTAATATTTACATAATTATTTACGTCTTCTTTAAAATACAGTAATTTGATTTTTCTCTTTTTGAAATACTAAATAAACATTGTGACTTTTACCTAATACTCTGATCCTTATCCGTTTCAAATCAAAACATATGGATCTTCATAATGTGAAAATTGTTTTGACAAACTTTTTTTTACGTGTAAAAAACATCAGTTATTAGCTTAACGTGAAAAAACTGTCCAATTTTTTCCAACTTTTGCATATGAATCTTTGGAGCTTCGACTCGAAAGTCAGGTGCGCTATCTACTCACCTACGAAGGTGATAGTTTTTTAGCATTGTATAAATTATGAATATATATATTTATTCATTTGAATCTTTCCAGTAAAAAGTTTTTCATATTTTTTAAGTTTAAATTATTTATTATGAGTTTTTTTTCAATTGTACATTTCAAAGATTGTTGGTTTAATGGATGGTGACCATTTAGTTATTAATGTATGTGACGTCACTGTAATATTGAATTTGTCTTCAATAATAAATTAAAATACATTTTAAAAATCCGGACTTACTTGAACTCTTTTAACAAAGGAACGTTATAAATAACTAACATTTATTTTAATACTGACTCATTAATATACAATTATACTACTCTACTTAATGTTTTTTGAATACAAAAGTGGAAAACTTTAAAATAAAATTAAATATTCTTTGTTCGTTCAAAATGACTACTAATTATGTCCATAATTAAATGTAACTAAGTGTACTAAATCATTTTATTCATAAAGCGATCCACCGCATTTGTTTAATGGTCAATTCTGCTTCAAAGCTAAAAATTCAGCGTTTGATTTAAAGCAAGGTTTCACTTTGAATTTTAGAGAAGTGATAAAGTTTGCACACTTTAACGTTCGCGTAAACCCTGGGGATGTGATTTTATAGTTTGAATTAGCCTTTGCAGTAGTAAATTGTACGTGTTAAATGCTAAAAAGTCGGGCCCAATAGAGATTTACATTGATTACGAACTCCCTTTATTATATACAATTCAATAAAAACAAAATAAAAAGTATAATTTTTTATTATTTTGAACCGCATTAATATATTTTTATTTTTTGTCTTCTCAAAAACATATGAAATCATGATATTATAAAAGATTAAAAAAGTTTTTTTTTATCGGTAACAGTTGTTAATTATGAGTTCAAATATTTTGTTCTACACGTCGTCTGTATATGTCCTGGCAAAACGCGTTAAGTCGAAAAATAACCGTTTTGACCTAATAATCCATTTTGATAGATTTTTGTATGCTTTATCATCTGGTAAAACAAACATAGCCGTATTATTTGTATTTTTTCTACAATCTCCATTAAAACCTTACTTCATATTAAGTCAATTTTGAATATTTTATTACAAGAAAAAAATATTAAGCTAACTAAAGATTACTTGGCTGGTTAGATTAAATATCTTCAGATATATTTTATTTTTGAAAAATAATGTTAACAAGACTTACAGTCCCAGTTTTCCTAATATATCGTTAAATGTATAAGTATGTAAAAGACTTAGATAGATTTAAAAATCAATTTTCTCATAATAATTTTCTTTGACTTAAAGCTTTCTACCAGCATACTGACGATATGTCCTGTTTACATATGTAAACACACATTAATTTTTTTTCTGCGATTTATTAAAAAAATCAATGTAAATACGAGTAGAATTGTTATTTTAATGTGCTATCTACATAGTCAATACGATTTAAAAATATTCATTTAAATAACAAACTGTTAACTTTTTGTGTTAAAAATGTCATACTATTGCCATATTAGATTATTTCGACTATAAACTTGTCATAATTTTTTCTTTATATCGATATTAAATTCCTTTATAACGTGTTCTTAAGTAACAAAAATTTTGTAGTATGAGTCTATTTTTGTAAAACTGGATGAAAAATTTATAAAAGTTGGACAAAATAAAAATTATATGAAAAAAGATTTTATTGAGATTTACATATTTTCAGTATAATGTAAGTATTTTTAGTACATGTTGATATTTTTTTATTTAGTAATATGTATGGAAAGTTTTTGAATTTCCCAACATGTTTTTCTATATTTAATACGTTTTTATATTTAAAAAATGTTTTACTGTTTGCCGAAATTTAGTTTCAAAAGAATTATTAATTATCAAGTTTTATTGATAGTTTTTTTTAACTATATCCTCATCAAAACAAAGCATATGGAACTCCGCAATATGAAAATTTTTTGTCTGAAGTAATAATTGTCAATGACTAACTAAAGTGTTTCAGGTTTGTGTCCTGTTTATAATAATACAACTGAATAAATATTTGAATTAACTTGCAACCAGCATGTGCCTTGAACCCTTGATCCCCAATTACAAGGCATATGTGGTAACTACTACCCTAACAAGAACGATTTTAATAAAATTGAATAATATAATAGTTTATAAAACTAAATTTCTTTATAGTTTTATGTGCAGAGATATTTTTAGTATGCACGAGTATTTAAAACTATTTACCTTCATTTTGTAAATTCTTCATTAAATAGAGCCTTTAAGTGAATTCGTGAATGAAATAATAGCCAAAATGAATGTATATTTCCTTAGATGGCTTTGTTTCTAATCCAATAAGGCTGACTAAAATTCCCAAAGGTGTAGTTTGTTCACTTAATCTACTAAGAATAATCAGTTTGGTAAGCGTCAGAAGGAATTTTGCGCGAATTATAAAAACAGCTCTTATTTAATAAATAAATGTTAGAAACAAATACATACTTGAGTTATAAAACTTAAATATATATTATTGAATAGATATATCATAAGCGTTTGTGCAATAGCTTTAATTTAATTTAATATTGTTACGTTCTTACTCATAACTGCATAAATTTTTTTACATAGTTTATAAGTTTTTATTTATTTTATAGAGACAAACAAATCAGATGTTAGATTTTATATAAACTTTATTAAATATAAAAAACTAAGCTTAAATATTAAACAAATGGTATATTTCTATCCCAATTTCAATAAAATTTTAATTGAATATACAATTCTGGTGGTAAAAAATGTAGCATATCGTTATGGCACAATGTCAAACTTTGTACTACACGAGTTATTTTTATCCAAGATAACTTAACGGATATATTGTTTGGTAGTGAGTATGTGGTTCACTTGGTCAATCTTATAAGTGCTAACAAAAATTTAAATGTGTTACAAATATGTATTTCTAACTATTTTTCTTTAAATCTTAAGATAACTTAGGTTACATAAGTTTAATAAAAATATATTATAAAATCTTGCATTTTCAATTGGACTATTATATTGTTTTTAATATAACGTATACAAATCGTATTTTGTAATGTGCTATAATTGAGACAAAGTTTTATTTATTATACTTGTAAAATAACTGTTTCTAAAGGAGTTTTTTACGTGAAAATATTTTTAATGCTTTTGTTTATATAAAGATTTACTTCTAAAACTGCTGTATTTCTGAACATTAATTATATTTCATAAAAAAGGTCTCTTTATTTATATGATGGAGCGCAAATAAAAATATGATGTGCTAAATTCTTCCATTCTGTAAAAATATAAATAACTTGACAATTTTTATGTTTCTATATTAGTGAAACAAAACATGTATTGTAAATATATACAATATCAAAAACAATGCCAGAGAGTAGTAAAATGAGATCGATGATAATCCAAAACTACTCAAATGAGTCATAAGTGGTGATAAAATGTAAAAGTATAGATATGACGTCAAGACTAAGACCCAATCATGTCAATAAAGAGTCAAGACTGAAAAAGCTCGTCATATCTATTATAAGTAAATATGAAGGTTCTGCTCATTTTTTTCTTAAATTTAAACGACTAAATGTATCATTGGGTCTTACTACTTGGTTAAATGGTTAATAAAAAGCACTACTGGACGTTCTATACCATATGCATAAAGCAATTTGAAGAAAAATGCTTTGATTTGTAGCAAAATAACTCGTGACAATTGTGACAAAGTTATTTACTTACTCACACTATACCGTTTATTCGCGCAACAACAAAATACAGTTCTGATACTTTAACCTTCGTATTTACCAGACATAGTCCCTTGCGGCTTTATCCTTTTTCCAAACGTAAAAAAAATGTGAAAGGACGACGATTTGCTAACATTGAGAAGATAAAAACAAAATCTTTGGATGAGCTTAACGCCATTACATAACTTTCAATCTAAAAATTAAAAAAAGTTTATAGATAAGTATAGTACATCTAATGAAAACTACTTATAAGAAAACAAAATTAATATTGATGAACAAATGTTTTTTTTATTGCAAAAAACAAAAATAGTTACAACAATATTTCAAGAAGCGCACATATAGATATATATAATAATATAAAAGTATGGAAACTCATCTAAAACCAGCGTGTTGATAAAATAGAAATTATTCTGTAAATATGTACCTTGTCATGTACAGTAAAAAAAGGCTTCACATTCTCATAAAAAGTTGTATTCGTAAAAAGAAGAGCTTTTCTTATAAGTAACAAAAGTTCATCTATATAATTAAATTATTACTTACGTATATTATTTGGTTCATGTTGAAATAACTACAGAATTTTTATACATATTTTAGCAAATATATATATATCAAGTTTCAATAGTTTTGTTTGCAACAACATTTTTAACTGGTGATATTGTGTTATTTTTCAACACAATATGACTTTTGACAAACTTGACATACATTTTATCATAAAACTTGATATTAATTTGATTAACAGAAAAGATAATTATTTCTATACTTTTTTTATTATTTATAATGAATTTAAAACGACGTGAAACTTATTATCAACAGTATAAAAATAAACGTATTTTTAATAATAACAATTCAAACACGCAATTTATTGATACAAATATAATCTTTTCATTTATATAAAACATCGTTTTATAATAAAATATAATTATCTTCCATCACTTTATGTCACATGTTTTTAGAAATTTATGGGCAGATATCATATCATGTCAACAAAAATTGAATGTCAAATTTTGATTCCGATATGAAATCATGGGAGACGTATTATTAATACTGACGTGAGTTTTTTTACAAAGTATTCACAGAATATTTGCCCAGTACCGTTTTATGTAGATACATATATGTTTGTAGTACATAATGATACAACGGAATATTTACACAACATTTTTTGAATGTAAAATCCCATTTTTTTTTATTCGTGAATATGCTTTTTCATTCCATATATGGAAACCTATTTAGTTCAAAGCTATGTCCAACTGTATGTTTTTCCACTCTAACCATTTTTTGTATAATATAACCATTAAAGTAAAAACAATATTTGATAAACTATATCTCTGGAGTATATTAATCTCCATAATCTAATGATTATTTTAATTTAATTTTCTTTCAAGTAATACTTATGAATTATTAAATAACAGTTGTAGCTTAACTATTTTCATACAGGTTTTGATTGTAAATGCCTAAACAAGTGCAATTTTTGTAAGCTATACTATTTGATTCCCTATTTATAATTGAGAAACATTAAAATAGTTACTAAGTGATGAACGGTTACTATTTAAATGTTATATTTTATATTTTTTAGATATTCAATAATAAATTACTTTATAATTTATATCAGAAAAATCATTTTTTTTAAAGTCGAGTAATAAGTTATAACTAATAACATACATGTAATTATTTTCTTAGAGCTAAAAATAACAAAATCTTTTGTCATAGTAAAAAATGAAAAAGCTTTTTGGTACGTTTAAGTCTAGTAACCAGAAAAATATTAGTCTCAAGAGTTAATAAAGAGATAAAATGAAAAAAATGCTTGTTTCATAAAAAACTAAATACATTTATAAAAGTTATAAATAAAAAGACTCAGATAAAGAAATATTTATTTATACATATGTACTCTTTTTCATTCATGAAATATAATTTAAACTTATTAAAGAAAAAGTTACTTTTAATAATCAATTCATTACTGTTTTATATTGATGTAAACCAAATGTTTTATGTGACGCAATGATATTTATATACATAAATAAAACTATTCAAATTCTGATCCATAGACTAGTAACAGGTAGTATGCTAAAATTAAAAATACGAATATTGAACATTGTAGCAATATGGAATATAATATTTTAGCAGACGATCTAATTTCGTACATATTTTTGTGTGCAACAAAAATCAAATACAAATTTATTTTACTACATTTCAACGTAAGCTGCAGCACAAAAAAAAACAAGAGTCTCGTTAAAAATTCTAAAATTCGATCATAACACCATTTTTTGGAGAAAAAAAATGATCCGCTCATTTATAGCTATGTAAATATGCAGTTAATATATTTACATATATAAAAAAATTAAATTTTTAAGCATTTATTTTAGATTACCCAAAACTAAGCATTTCCAGATATATTACAAAGTGATATATAGACTATAAACGTTAACGTGGCAGTGAAATATAAAACAAAATTATAAATCACCGTGTATGTGAGTTTTTTTTTCTGTTTTTGGCTATTGGACATTTTTTTTATTATCATCTCAAACAATTTAAGATATATTTTTATCAAAACTTTAAAAAACAAATAAGATGATTGATAGATATTTTTCAGATAAATTTGTCTGTTAAACCTGACTAGAGTATAGTGACGTATATGTAAGATATGTCAAAATTTGCTAGGAAATTTATAAATATATATGTACGTCAAACATAATTTATTCAAATGTATCATAACATTACCATACATTAACACTCTACATCAATATGGCTTTATATAACATTCATGTATTTAATAATACAATTTAAAACTACATTTATAAAAAACTTATTCCCCATTATTATTCACACATTTATAAATTAAAAACATAGTCACCGGAAGGTTTTGTTCATACAAAGATATATTTTCTTATTATTTGACATTCAATATTTTCATTCTAAAAAAATTAAATTGTATTTATTTTATTATGATAGTAAATCTAACTCTAGTATATTAAATTTGTCTATTTATTCAAATGTCTGTTATTTCTTGTATTACTAAACATAACTTGAGTTACAAAACAATGTGCTTTGGTTTTGTTGTTTTCTATCGTAAAGCTTATATAATTTAAAAAATTCTTGAATGTATGTGAACATCTATTTAATAAAAGTAAAAAATGACAAGAGCTGTTCTTATAGAATACTGAACCAGTACAATTTTCCAACGTGTGGTATGATGGTTTTTTTGTAAACGATTTTTTGATCGAAATTCAAATGTGCCAATTATTGGAATGACGGTTGCACGGACTTCTCAATTGAACCAATATTCACGAGTGAGTAAAAATAAAATTACATGACTAGATTTATATAAACATTTTTTCATTGTAGTTTGAAGTGTTTTATTTTAAAAGTTTACGCAAAAATAGCTGTATTGGTTATATTTTTATTTCTTGTTATGTGCCTGGCTTTAATAATACGTTCAGTGGGGCGTAATAAACACAATGAGAGAAATGAATCCATAACAGTGGATAGCGTTTACAACTATCTGTTTCGTTATTATTTTAACAATAGTATTTTCATCAAGTATTAGTTAGAAAAGGCCGTTTTGTACACAAAAAAAACTGCTGATTTTTTGTCAAATTACATTTAAAAAGTATAATTAAATTATTATTATATTTCTCTCAAAAGTACTCAAGTGATTTTCATAATGATTATATTAACTAATCATCAAGATATTTTTATTTCTTATTTTTCAATATTTAATTAATTAACTGCATTTTATAAATACTTCAAGATGAGTCATTAATCTATGACAATGTTCAATATAATTGTCTCGGTTATCGATATTTTCCACTTGAGTGCGTTTGCGTTTAATCAGATTCTGCTCTTTAAATGAATTTTTAATAATGAAATATGTTAGGCTCGATAGACTCCCTGATTTGCAATATATTTTTAATATATAATAAAATTTGTGTGTATTTTTACTAACAGTGTTCTAATGTCGTATTACGTTTTCTAATTTTGTACTTATACTATTTTTTTTAAATATTCTCATGTTACGAACGTATTGAACTAGTAATTTCTGATGGTCATAATATGTAAAAAGAGAAGACGAAGAAATAAATAAATAATCATCATTTTTATAACAGCCAATTTCATTTATTAATTTATTTATATTATTATAAGAAATTCATTAAAAAAACGTTTTTAACTTAATTTTTTCTTATCTTAATATCTAAATAATTGTGCATTAAAACTTTTAAAGACATTACTATCGATATCATATCAACTCATCGATGATAATATGACAAAACCAAATATGCATTTTTACATGTAATTTTCAGGCTTAAAAAAATAGAACATATATTTATTAATTTAATTAATTAATTTATGTTTTTTTAATTGTTGTATTTTTAAAACTACCATCAATATCAAACTAAAATATTTATAAAGGTATTTTTGATTATTTGATTTTCCAAGATATTTATTTAACAAAAAAAAACACTATATTATAATATTTGGCTATCGGAATATATACTTATTATATTTAAACTATATAAAATACCTGATTTTTAACATTTTACTAATTTTTCTCCAATAAATATGTATTTATACTACTTACAAAGTAATATTTTACTAAAATAAATAATCTTCTTAGTAATGAAAATGAAATAAAAATATTCTAAGAATTGTATAATATTTATAATCAGAATACTGGTCTCACGCGTGATTCTAAAAAGACACCGTTTTGGTAGAACAGAAGAGCTCAAAATGTGTTTGTTAAAACAAAGTTGGTAGTTAAATAACATTAATTATTCCTTTACAAGAAAAACTGTGACGTATGTAAAAAGTTTTATAAAATATTACGAATGTTAATTTATCTATATATATGTTTTTCAAGAAGAATAAAATAGTTTACCTTATTTAATCATCTAAAAACATTGTATTTTTAGGAGGATTCAATTGATTTATATAGTTTAATAATTTTTTTGAAAACACGTTGAGCAATAAATATCTTTATTCAACAATTTTTTATCATGTGTTCATAAAATAGCAACACATTTCCTTTGGATATTGTAATTATATTATTTTTCTGCCATCACGTGGCTAGCTTGTATCTCTCACATCTTTTTCATGTACATGCGTGATTTTATTTAATATATTGGTAAATATTCCAAAAAATATTTATAATATACCCACAAATCAATACGTCAAATGTTGGCGAGCCTAGATTTATCCTACTTCAGAATCTTTAATAACCCCTTGACATGTCAAACCTTATCCGGCAATTGCTCGACAACAAAGTGCATACAACCCTTCATCTTGTCATCCCTTTCTCTTTTGTGTTTAATCCGTTATATCAAAAAAAGATGGTTTATATTATGAAAGCATGTTTAGCTTTAACTAGCGCTGTCACGAAAAAAAATATTGCAAACAAATCAAAGTTGAAGGTAGTTTTTTTCAATAATAATAATATATAATGTTCTATAAATACACTAATATATTATATGCATTACCAAAAACAGTTGATTTATTTGTAAATAAAACAAAAACAATGGTAAAGTTTTCTTTTGGAAGACGCAAATGTTAGCGAATAATTACTTGAGAATTTTATAAACTAAATTCTTAAAATATACAACAACGTTAATAATTACTTAGTTTCCACATAAAATTACATATAGATTTATGTACAACCTTTTTCTTTCAGAGATAGAGCAGTACTTAACAAAACTCAATATTCATGGTTGGATATTTTCTTATTTAAAATCTATATTATAAACAATGGTAAATTTAATTAAAAATTT
>JAPMAE010001055.1:8574-21596 GCA_036584705.1 Rhyacophila sp. 25_7 | reverse complement strand
TCCATGGTGATTTGACAAAACAGACTGAATAAATGACAGCCAATTTGACAGATGTTGCTTCAAAATATGGCCGCTATTAACTGTCAAAGTTTGGAAGTCTCTATTGGAAGACCCTATAGTTATGTTGGTAACAAACCTAATTATACTGGGCATGCCATAAATTTGGGCAGTTTTTAAATGGCTGACAGTTTAACATAAACATATTTTCTGCTCACATAATTTGCATTTGAGTATCATCATCTGCAATACTGTGAGTAATTATCAGTAAACCCAAAAATAACTATGTGCATAATTTAGAACTAAAAATATGATCGATTATCTAATGGCAGGTGATTAATAAGTTATTTTTGATTAGGGCACAATATATATATACATTGGGGGAAAAGAGTATTATTATCTAATGTATAGTGATTCTAAGAAACAGGAAAGACTACACAGTTGTGATATAATTATAATGTCAGTTGGATGTGCTCTTCGAAACAAGTATTTATTATGAAATCCGAATAATAAATTATAATGAAATCGAAGGTGAACGAAAGAAGAAATCAAATCAATGTGAAAATGCTTATTCCAAAAACATGTCTGCCTATTTCACTTTTCAGACACAAATTTCATATATTTTTTTACTTTCCACGCTCTTTTTTACGGGTGTTTCTTCTTCAAACTAACCTAATCCCATCGTCCCTGGAGCCAGTTGAATATCATTCACAAGATGTATTCGGTGAAGTAGCAGGATACCGCCATCACACGGGGATGAAAGTAAAATGGCCAGCTAAAAAGACTTATGGAAGTAACGTGCGGTGTTTATATGACCGGTTAAGAGGCGTGACATGATTGAAGAAGTAGTGATATGTACGAGTAGTCAAACATTTCTGTGTTGCAAGTATAGAGTATTTTTTTAAATACAATATAGTTTTTTTTATTTGTTTCCCCAAAATATATTTAAAAAGTCAACGTCGATAACGTCTGTTACGATTTCAATTAAAAATTGTATTGGACTATTTTTTGGAGTTTTCGCAGTTGTTGGCTTTTCTGTGGTTATACTGCCAAGTTTAGTGTAAAACGATTTTCTGTGTACTGATCTCACGGTCAAGTGGGTTTATCTACAACTATATAATAGACATCCATAATAAATGCGCATAGGTTAGTTTTATAGATTTGGTCAGTACTGAGTGAAAATATTAAGTGCGCATTTTCATACTGTACATTATTAATACGAGTATTCGTGTGTAACTATTGACGCAATTTATCACGATGCGTCGTCGTTTTTTAGTGTGAAACCGAGTATACGGCAGACGATATGCGAAGAAGTGCTTAAGAAATTAATCTCTTTTAACTCTTTCTGTACCGATATCTACAGAATCCTATAGGGCTTGTAACGTATGAATTACACTTTCCTATGACCGCAAAGGTACAACCATGCATCATTTAGAACCTTTAGATTCTAAAAATTATTCACAATAAACATGTTTGGATTGTTTCATAGTTAACAAAAACTGAATTCCTTTAGTCCAACATAATCACATATACATATACTAGAAAGTCGCACTTTGGCGGCATTAAAGTAGATATTTTTGATTGTGACGACTTTATCATATTTTTTTCTATTATACGAGTATATCTCTATTTCACAATAATATTTTTTTCAATATAATTGAGTTATTCACAAAGTTCTTAAGAATGCATCAATATTATATGGGTTCATTCGAATTCGTCCATGAATATTATATAAAATTGAAGTATTTGTTTTTTTAAATCAAGACGCAGCACGTTAACTACAACTAACTCTCGATTAAAACGTATTTTTCACAACCATATCTTCACCATTGTAAATCGTATGATTCTCCACATTATGAAGATTACCTAAAAAAGGTTTCTGAATAATTATTAATTATCAGTCCAAACAATTCGGTCTATATCCTGGTTTCAAATTCACGCAAGGAAATCTTGTGAAATTTTTGCCAGCTATAAAATTCCTATCTGCAATTATTTGATTTCCAAACGAAAGGTTAATTAGGTAGGTTTTTTAATATTTATGATTTTGATTTTCTTAATATTCTATCATCGAAAGGGTTAGCGAGCGCGCGCTAGTAATGTCCATCGCATGAAAGAGACCACGCGTGATATCTCATACGAATGAATGCAACAAACGCTATATTTGCAGGCATATCGCGGTTAACAGTAAAATGAGAAATTGTCGATGGCCGTTAGTCAGTTTGGCTGACCAGTGAGAAGTGATCTTTTGGCCCGGAGCGTTGTTTCGTATTATTAAATGGATTTATTTGTTCGCGCGCGCAGTTTGTATCATCTGAATAAACAATTTAACAGTTTCAAAAATGTACAAACGTCAAAAAATAATATTTTGCAATAAATATGGCAAAAAAGTAAAAAAAATAGTGAACTCTGAATAGAATGATGTTCATGCGGAATATATAATGGTTTTATTCCTTGACAATTTACGAGTGAAAAAAACTACTAAAAGACTGCAAAAAGTTTCAAAAACTCCTTAAAAATTAAGAAAATATATTTTTATTATTCTTTTTGTGTCTTTAATCGCGAAATATCGCCACTCTAGATCCAGTATTTTTGCTTATTTTTTTTAACTTTTTCTCGCTTTACATAATTTCAAATACTTGAATAAATTAGTGTCTCATATGGATATTGTGAATGTGAATTAATTTTGGGTGACGTAAAAGCATCATTAATTAAAAGTGTCTACAGAATAGTTAATTCTATTCGGATTACGCGGGGTGAGTGTTTTTTTCTTTCTAAATTATTTCAATCGTCAGTTTAAAATTCATTTTTAAAAGCTGAGTCTAAATTAGCTACAGTTGTGTCATTGCAAAAAATATATTTGTCATTTTACCCGATCATTAATACAATTTTAATTATATTCTTTTAATAAAGAATTACGAGTTTTTGTGAAATACAATATACTGACAAACTATGGCAACCAACGATAATATGTCTTTTCCGTATACTATCGCATACGTATACTCGTATCAGAGGTTTCCAAATATTTTTATATGTGTAGTCAGTGCCGCCTCATTATTTATTTTTGATCATAAAGATTACGGTACACCCATATTTTGCTCTACACTATACGATATAATATAATATATTCTTCAGTTCCTTACAATTCGAGTCCGAGTTAAACGAGATATACGAATACATCGAGAGAAGGAAATTAGTATTTAAATAAATAAAACAAAAATGTCAAAACGCTTAAAAAGAACATTGTTAAAATTGTTCAAAATTTTTGTTTTGTATCTTTTGTATTATAACAATATTTTCATTATTTTATTAAGAAAAATAAATTATAAAAAATATAAACTTTCTCTTTTTATTTTTATAGTAGTACAAATTAGGGAACATCAAGATTATTTTAACATACTGTCGTAAATCTATCCCCAAGACATTGGTAAATAATACCTTGTTGGCACCCCGTAAAAATTGTGGGTTTTATTCTAAGAAATCGATACAAAGAACTAATTTATTCTGCAATATGTATCAAAAACCTATGAGTCTAGTATATAGACTAGAAAAAAGTCAATTTTTGCCTAATTAAGATAGACTTTTTCCACAGGATTAAAGTTTTATTTTACTATGTTTATGTATCTTACAATCTATCGCTGCGGCTAATTTTTTTTAGAGAAAGAATAATAAAAAATGATACTAAACTAAAAGAGTTAGTATTCCCTCGTACAAAAGCACATCGGATATCTCTAATTTCTATAAAAGACAACTTGATATGCGCTTTTAGATCACATTATTTTAAAATTCACAAGGAAAATGTTTTATTAACGTAATTTTTTGACAAATGAGATGTCAGTAAACTATAAAGAATTGCACGTAACAGATTTTCTCCATGAATACATCCCAAGTAGTATGATGTTATGGTGACTCCCGTAAAAAAATGTTCAAAATATTTAGAAAATGGAGCAAAATATTTAAGCTCAATGTATGCAATGAACATGTATTTATAAAGAAATGTTATGCAAACATTAAAATTACAAACATAAATTGAGGCCGCTAATATGGAAGCTAATCTGAAAACCTAATTAAAAATCGTTGTAGCTAATTGGAAGTTTGGCGTATCTTCCCGGATTTGTTAGAAATTATATTCTGTCGAGTGCTGCTGCTAAACTGACGTCGTCGAAGAGAACTCCATTATGTACAATTAAAAACGTGAGTGCCGAAAGTTATGTACATACTCGTAAGTACGAATAATTTGACAGAGTTACTTCAGCAACTGAAAATATCTTATCAAAACATTAAAACACGTCGTGATTCGTAGTAAAATATGAAGAAGTGTTCCTGTTTTATTTTTGTTTAATGTTCAAAATAACATAACGATTTTCGGAAAAAAATAAGCGTAATTTGGTGCTGTGGACCCCTAAACAAAAAAAGTTCTATGCAAATTTTAAACACACGTTGATAAATGTAAACCACTAAAAATACACGATTGTGAAACCTCAAAGAACCAGCACCCTGATTATATTATAAAGAATGGCAAACGTGTTTTTTATAGAAAACACGTATTCCAAAAAATTACTACATATATTTTAATGGTTCACTTCAAAGTCAGTTTTCATAAGTCGTTATTCGTCTCGAGTGATGAAAGTTTCGAAATATGTATTGATATTCGAATTTCGAATTCCGACATTTATTTATTTCACCAAAATTAGCAATCCCTACTTTTAGATAATAGCACAATCTGATGAGTTATAAAAATATTACTACTATTAAAAAGTCAATTAGCTATGTTTGAGAACATGTACAGTTTCGAGCTTTACCTTGATTTTTTAATTTCATATATATATGTTTTATTGCTATGCAAATATTATGGAAATGTTTAATTCCAAAAAGAAAATAATTTATTGTTTTTCATTTATTTGATATCAATTTTGGAATTTTTATGTTTTATTGGGACTTTATTGATAAATTAATTAAAAATTGCTGAGTATTATTTTTTCTGTGGTTTTGGATAATTGAGGTTTTTGTGTAGTTATCGATGCAAATTGATTTTTTTTGTAATGAAACCATACATGCTATAATTAATTTTAACACACGAGAAGAAATATATTGCATTCTTTCATTTTTTTACTACATCCATACGAAGCTAAATGCTTAAGTACTTGTAAGTAGAGAATAGAACAAAACCTCCATCGTGGGTAAGATTCTTACCCGCAAACTTCTCAGGAAGGCAATCAAGGAGCGAGCTTCATCCCGACTATTCTTAGCGCCACTAAGTCATTCAAGCAAATTAAATGTCAAATTGTACAATATAGGCCGGAATTTATCGTATCCATTTTATGTCGTTAAATTCGCGTTTATTTGTATCGGCCCGTCTTTAAAACAACAATGTATCGCGTGGTTTCAAAAAGAGCGGTAATATGAAAGGAGTTCAAGAAGACTCTACAATATATGTATTTGTAGCTACCAACAAAATGTATATACCTAAAACACGATTTTTGGTTAATTCTGTTACTTTCACCTTTTCCTATAACTAAAGATACGTGAACAGTCGCAACGTTTTTATTTCTAAACCTACCACCAGCGGTAGTAGTCATAATGATGCCACATGAAAGGTTGCCAAAATTGTATATATATATAGATGATAGATTAATACTCTTAATATTTTTTTTCGAGTTTGAATCATCACTTTTACTTCACTTTTTTGTCGACATATCTAATATTGTATTACGAGAGCTTGAAAACTTTTTTTATATAGTTTTTGTTTGGTATATTGTTCTTTCATAATTTTAAATCTATATTTCTTTGGCGCTCACTGATAATTATGATTTCTAACTGCACACATATAAGTTATCTTAATAAACTTCTGTTTTCGATGTCCTTTCGGACAGATCGATTTTATCTCATTTATTTTTAAAACTGAAAAATACTTTTTTAATCCCAAACAAAATATTTATTTTTTAGTAAAAAAGATCGCGATGTAGTTAGCCGAATCCATAAATGAACTCTTATTTAAAATCAATTGACAGGATCAGGTTGAGAAATGTTGATCAAAATCTTCACCGGATTAGAAATGCTAAAGATCGACCTCCATTTCAAAACATAAGGCGAGCAAATAAACTCCCGTTAAAATTACCTCAAAGCCTTTCAATCGTAAATTCTAATGCAGTATGAAATAATATTTCTTGATTAGCTTTAAAATAAAAAAAAATATTAAATATTTGTAGCAAATAAATAACTTTCAAAAAAACTATTAAAATGGGATGGCGAATCTAAGCTCAGACAACAGAACACCATTGAAATGCTTTTATTCGTATTAAAATTAATTAGGACTCGTGTTTTTTTGCTATAAATATTCATTTAATTACCATATTTTAAAAATTTATTGATTTAACTAAGAATTTTATAAATACGTATAATTATATAGCTAACACCAATTACGCATAAAATTTTACGTTTTTAAATGATACGCAACTGTTTTTACGCAAGTTCTATGATATAATTTAAAATAATTTAGGTAGTTAAAAAAAGCTTTTTTTGAAAATTTTTTTGCAAAGTTCTTGCATTGCAAATACTGTATCATAAATTTGTAGAAGGTGTTGAATGTCAGCAATAGATGCTTTCTATTTGAAGTAAACTTCAAATTTCATTTAATATTACAAAAAACTAGTGCATTTATAAATATATGATATATCGAAGTAACTTTTTATCTTATTTAAATAAAATTACTTAGATATAATATATCATTCAGTATTTAAATACTGAGGTCGTCTAGTTACAAATACATTTTTCAATACTGACAAGAATTTGAATTACGCGAGTTAAATATGGGATTTGATTAACGACTATATTATTATAAGCTTTTTATGTATTATATATTTTCCACCGTTTGAAGCTCTACTAAAAATATAATAAAATACGAATGATTTTTTTACAAATATGACCTTTCAATTTTGATCGTGGTTACTTTTTCACTTAATAAATAATATTTAATGAGATTTTTTGGAATTTAAGTATTTAAATCTTTAATTTAAAGTGGGTGCTCGTAGAATGGAAAGTAGCATTAAAATCGTGATTTTGTCTTATTAACACGAGTTTCAGCTTAAAGCACAGATTCCCAAAGTGATCTATATGGACCCCCATGTTTCGATTTCAACTTGCAGAGAATCTATGTCAGCATGAAAAAAGTTCGCGAGATTCAAATGGGGGTACGCGTGAATAAATCTCGTAGACCCCCAAAATTCGATATTCGGCAGGCTACTCGGCCTACGGGGGGAAAAATCAGCAAGTTGTTTACGGGCCAAAAACGTTTGGAAACTCCTAGTTTAGAGTAATTGTTTGTTATAGTATCTGCAACTTTATATTATTATTTCTTAAAAAAAATCTTTCACATACAGCGACTCACATCATAAAAATTAAGTAAACAGGTGTTCCCTTTATTTTATAATTTCTAAAAAATTACGGTAAATATAAATGTATTTTTTGTACGCTCCGAAAATGGAGCGTATGGCATCTCACGGCATAAGTATCTTTTTAACAGATAAAAAATAACTATTTTTATGAGTAATAGTCATTTAATGATCACTTATATTTTATATGTATACACATTTAATTTAAAAACAAGCATTTCGGAATCGCAACCAGCTATGGGATTTGAACCCGTGACTCCCGCATGGTGGGCTAACGAGCTATCCACTACCTTGACGAGGGCGACTAATGTAAATGTATACAATTGTATGTTAAATTCATCTTTTCAAATTAAACATTTTGTCCTAATGTACAATATGAAATGAATTCCACCGATTAGATAAAAATACAGCATTGGATATTTTTAATCTGTTTCAGAAGCTGGATTTCACATGCCCTAGAAAGCCTGAGTGAATATTAAATAACTGCTGGTTACATTAAACGTTAATTAAGATTTAATATGTTGTACGGTTTCATGAAAATCATATTTTTTAAGCGACAATTGTAAAGACAAGATGATTGTCACCGTAGAGATGCATTTATTTGTACTCATAGTCACATACGAGTATCAGATGTCAAACTTTCATAAATACAGAGCATCAAGTACATTTTAAAAAATAACGGCAAAAAAAATTAAAACATTTTTGAATTGCAGTACATTTACACCGATCAAATTGTAATAATCATCGCCATATGATACACGTTCTGTATGATTATAATAAGATTATTATTACATATTATTAATATTGGTAAATAACTCATTTTATTTCAACTGCTTTCTAAAAGAACTCTGTTAGAAATGTTGTGAAGCTACGAATCAGTTTTTCTAGACATGACTTTTTATTTAATAACACAATCTATATATTTATTAATTTATCAATTAATAATAAAACTTAAAATATTTTTTCATAAAAATAACTTCATACTTAATAACGGTTATTTCTGGCTAAATTTTGCCACCGTAATAACCAATGTTTTTTTTGTTTTGCATACGAAAAATAACATATGGCAGGCGATTTGAAATTTGCCACCTCATAATAATTTGGCATTTCAAACTGTACTCTATGAATTGATTGATTGATTAAAATCTAACCAGCCATTTTTTATTAATCAATATTCATTTTGCCCAATAGCAATGCAGTTGGTTTATCTTTTGCGTTCATTTTGCGTAATACTAAGTTACACAACAAATAAACACACAATCCAAATAAAAGAAATATATCTATATGTAATGTAATGTAATGTACTCAAAACAAGGGATACCTCGTGTCTTCGTCGCCCAATATTGTGAATCGACTGATAATTTTGTTCGTTTTCTCTCTTTCCTCTTCTCTGATATTTTTCTTGGATTAATGAGACTCTTGTCGACTTCAACTTCTGACACGAAAAAATTACCTCGAAAATAACTAACGAGTGTCGATGTCAAAATTACTATTACTATACCCGTAATTTAACAGTCACTCTGAAACCTCGTTGTTTCATCATTTTGAAAAATAAAGACAGAGTCAAATTCACATATTTTAATACATAATATGAATCTTCACTAAATAAAGATTTTCGTGAAAAATATGATAACTAGTTCGAACTCGCAATCCACAGACTCAAAATGAAAGAATGTCTTTTAAGACACCGAGAGTAATTCTTTTTCTTTACTATCTGGTGCTCTTTAGCCGGTGAATATGGCCACGACAAATCGCCTCCACGAGTCGCTATCACTGGCTTGTATTCATTTCTCAACTCATAATTTTACTCCTTCGATATTATTTAATATTTACTTACTATCTGATAAATAAATAAAAATATAAACATAAAAAAAAATAACGTAATAAGTATCGTTCTTATGAGAGTACGTCTGCAGATTATAATGTCAATGATCATAGGAAAAACTCACGTCAAGCTGGAACCGAATATTAAGAGTAAGCTATCGAGAAGAAAATTGAGAGCTTTGCTAGTATGTGAGAACATATTTAACTGAAATTGTTCTAACAAACAAAATCGTCTTTTTTTTGTTTTTTAATATATTAGCAAAAATGTGAATAAAAACTGTGTTGGTATTTCGATAGGATTATATTTCACCAAATACTGACATTAGTGAAGATAAATTTTATTATAAAATTAGGTGTTTATTTAAAAAATGAGAAAACCATGAACAATTGTAAATATGTCGCCAAGTTTAAAATATTTTTCATCATTTTTACCCAATTTCGTAAGTTCAAGCAACTTCGTTCAATTTCAATAAAATTCTAATTTTTTGTATAAGAAAATGTTTATTTAGTTTAATTTTACCGACGTACATTTTTTTCGCTTATTTTATTTTTCGACTGAAAAAAGTTCCGACTACTGCAGTTATATAATTTTGTATTTTTATAATATTTCTTACGTCCTTTTACATGGCTTAAAGCGACCGCCTCACTTTTAGTGTAATATACTTTTGAATGTAAATATTAAAGTTAACGAACATATAATTCGACACTGTGACTGTTGATAAATATATATAATACTTGCGATACTCGTAAATAAAACACACCATCAAATTTACGCGAAGAAAGTGCGACTGGCCCGTGTGATGTTGCCATAACTTAAAAATTAATTCTCGCGTAAACTTTTACTCGGTATTGCATGTAATAATATTTAATTTGTAATTTCAGAAGCGGCATCATTTTTTCGAAATCACCTACTTGCAAATACACGTCCGTTCGCAAGTTATAAGTATTGCATAAAAATTGTTCTGGCAAAATTGCCCGCAGGTCATGTCGAAAATTGATACCACTTTAATTTTATTCCTTGCCTTTAGAGTATTTATTTATACTTTGTTATTACGCAAATCGGGGTACCGTTTTATGAATCATTCTGAAATCGGAAACAGCAAATATTTCAACTTTAAAAAAAATCAACGTTCAAGATTCCAACTCATTGTTTATGTCAAATTCAGTATTCAGACGTCATTTAGATTACTAGATTAAAGATAGTTGAATCTAGACAAATTTAACAAATAAAAACTATTTACATTATTTGAAATCTTATGAATGGCTAATCATCACATGTTGTGGTTTAATGAAAAAATGAAAAAATGTCATAAATTCTTTTTTAATCGGAAACCAGTTAATCATCAAAAATTTAGATTCGTTTTTTAAATATATGAGGTATATATATCGTATATAGTATATGTATATATACCAAATTACTTTATTTATATTTATTTATTCCTCAGCACAGATTCCAATTCATGAAAACTACGAGAAAATTGCTTATTTTTTTCAAAATCAGCTTTGCAAAGTAAATAACGAAATCATCATTTTTTTTTAAATATACAGACCAAAGTAAAAATTTATCTGAAATAACCAAAACAAGAGTTAAAATAACAATCTTTATAAATAAAAAGTAGAAAGTAAATTTATATTTACTAGTATATTATTTTTACCGAATAATTTAAATAGATTCTTTTATCTGCTTAAACTCACCTCATTCGAGTGGAAAATGTAGCATCCAAATAATTTCACTGAACATAGCTATTATTACTCAGCATAGTTGCTTCCAGGTTAGGTCGGGTAAAATTGCATCAAGCCCGAGAAGTTCAAATAATATATAAGTATCTTATTTTCCTTTGAAAAAATGGATTGCATATTATATAATATAATATTATTCATTTGTATGTCAAGTTTTCACTTTTTCTTAATATGTATCATTTCGATATTAGTCTTAACCGTCAACATTATATATTTAAATTACTTAAAATATCATCGGTGTACGTATTTAACGTATCACTTAGTCTCAGTAATCAGAATCTTTTTATTTCTTCCGGTGTAAAGGTTCAGACAGTTTGTTATTAATAAATATGACATATTATCTTCTTACACTATTAGTCTTTTTACACTATTAAGATTCAGAAAATATCTACATATGTGTATCCGGAACGATGTAGAAAAATGAAATAGATTTAACGTATAACCACTTCTTTTGACTGACCTCGTTTTTAATAGATAACAAAGCCAGCGTATATCGATTGTGAGCCGTGAATAATTATTGAATCTAATTTAAAATGTGTTATAAGAAAATTGCTCAATTAATTCTGTGAATAAGAGTGGCCTGTATCCCCACCGAAGAATACTTTTTCTTTGTAGGTATTTTTCTACAACACTTTCAGTATGTATACCGAAATGAAAATGAACAGTATGTTTATTATTACGAGTATTATCTCTCAAGTCAACCTCTTTCCTTGGCAAAAGATATGGTCAGCATCCAGCGTCAAAACGGAAACGTTCCAGAGTCTTCTAGATGGTTTTTAGAGATTCTATGTGAGAATGCTGACACACCCACTTTATACTGATAAATGTCTGACCGGATATAGCAAATTCACTGCCAATTTCTGAGCTTGGTAGCTTAGAATGTAGGCCTAATTTCGTTTGCGAACATGACTACCATACTACAAGGATCGTATTATGTGACTGCTTATTAACGCCTTTACCTCGTACAGACCTATTCATCAGGATCCGACTTCACACAGGTCTTATCGTACATATGGACTTGGGATTTAGACTTAAAACATTGAGTATTTGGCACACCGAGTGTACAGAGCACTTTATGCCACTAATGAGTGGCTATGAGTCAGTTAGATAGTCGTAGTCTATAACCTATATAAAATCTCTTCCGAACTACCGTATAGTTTCATCACTCCGTGGAGCCCCGCAACGAAAATGGTTATAACAGAGTGAGGCAAATACAATAATAGATTCTTCAGTGTGATGTCAGGAAGGTGAATGCGCACAATCGTGACTGGAAGTATAGGCGGGTAGATGGTAAGTACCAAAATGGCTACTTGTACGTATTAAAACTGCATATGATACTGTGCATAAAGTTGGTCTTTGAAATATATTAAAAGAATTCCAAACCATTATCAAAGCGAAACCAATTATATGGAGAAAAGGCTGGTGTACGA
The DNA here is from genome assembly GCA_036584705.1 of Rhyacophila sp. 25_7. Classification (NCBI taxonomy): domain Eukaryota; kingdom Metazoa; phylum Arthropoda; class Insecta; order Trichoptera; family Rhyacophilidae; genus Rhyacophila; species Rhyacophila sp. 25_7. Next base: position 9,217 of record JAPMAE010001055.1, on the reverse strand, counting down.
GTACTTATTGATGAAGTTTTTTATGTCTACTTCTGGACTTATTAAGAGAGGCACCATTTCCAAACATTGATTTATGCATTCTTACATTACCCACTGGACCAAGTCGGATAATGAAATCGTTGACTTAATCAATCGCATTTTACACGTAGAATGCGCATTTTTCGCATTATATTGTTTTATCACCGTGTTGTGTTGCCTTATACGGAGTGATTCGCTCATCTGCGTTTCTGCTTTCTGTTTTTTAAACATTCGTATGTACATCTTCATGTACATTACGCGGGGAAAATCCACAGCATGAGAAACACCTTATACACTTCAAAAAAGTTTACGAGTATATGCACTGTTTGATAATGTTCATGGATTATAATATAATAGATTGCACATAATTAACGCCTCTCAAACTAAAATTTATTTATCAGCGAAAACACTCATAGAAATGTTTTCAATTTTTATTAAATTCGGGAGAAAAACCTGTTGAAAGTGCTTTCGAGAAAAAAATATTTATATAGGTATTGAAAGTGCTCAACATTTTCTGTTCCAGAAGGTACTGTATTCGGACCCAACAAGGTGTAAAGTTAAAATAAATACTTAATATAAATTATCTCGTTTCCTCGCTTTACTATATTCGCAATGGAGCATATAG
>JAPMAE010001054.1:4353-21597 GCA_036584705.1 Rhyacophila sp. 25_7 | reverse complement strand
CTTCAATAATCAAAGTGAGTTTTAATTTAATCAATATTCTTTTACATAAATACACGATACTCTTTTATAGTGCATTGCAAAGCATGCCGGGTTCAGCTAGTACTTAATATAAACAGTATTTTCTATACTTATTTTTACAAAGTATACATAAAAAATCAAAACTGGTTACGTCGTATTAATTTAAGTTTCAAGTATCGTAACAAATGAGACCTGTCTTAATTATTTATATAAATAATGTTAGATTGACCTCTAAATTATATGAATACGTATATACTATAGTTTATAGAAATAAGTCTTGTGATATCATTTCAATAGAGGCTATATTAATTATTATTTTCGTAATACAACTCTCAAACGTCTCTATCCATAATACGTTGTTTTCTTATTTGTGAATTTGAGAATCATTAATCTTTATAATTAAAATTTCCACAATATACAACAAAATAAAAGGTATCTATAAAATGAAAATAATATATAGCGTAAAGTGGAAAATTTTAAATGCTTTTAATACGTCTTGGACTATCGATATATATTCTGAGTACGTAAAACTAGTAGTAAGTTCAACATATTATTACTCTTGAAATAATTTACCCGTGAAGATTTGGAGGTACCATTAGAAATTGTGATCGTAAAATATAATATTATTCAAATATAAGCTTTCTTACTATTTGTCAAAATTCAACACCACCCACGTGTCCGGTCATTTTTTACAGATGACTCGGTGATGACAAACATGTCCGATCGAAAACAGTTTCTCATTTCAGTTGACTATTTATTAGTATTACGCGTAATGTGTCTCCGAGCCTTGACCGCCCTATTTAAAGATCAGCCACTATTGTTCCCGCTAGCAGTACCGAAAATATTTAAAATTCGAATTCCAAGCACGCTTGTTATGAGAATAGAAAAAAAGATGGCTGACTCCAAGCTTGACAGCTGGAAAATTCATACTGTCTTTCAAGAAATGCCAGTTTATCAAATAAAAATGAGCTACAAAGAATACTGAAGTTGGGATGCTTTTTCAGTTTTCTTTAATCCTAATAATTTTTTTAGATAAAACGATTGAGTTTTATACATTTAATAGAATGTGGTGATAAAAATTAATAAGCTTTATCAAACAAATAATTTGGGTGCAAATGACTAAAATAAAAATTTGTCTTATTATCATAACGAAGCAGTAATTAATATAGCAATGTCATATACCAAACCCATAGATTTACGATATGTTGTATTAACATTAAAAATGTTTCATATTTACCCGAATAAGTACTTTTTTTAATGTAAATAAAAAACTTTATAAATAATTCAAGAATTGTTGTATTATTTATAGAGTTTTCCAACTCAAATCATTAAAATGTAGATATATAAGGTACTAGAAAACATATTTCAGATTCCATTTCGCAGTTTCGATTGATGAGCAGTAATTTAATTAGATATTAAATGAAGAGCCTTACAAATGAATTTATTTACAGGTAAATAGTATTTTTGTCGATATTCCAGAAGTTTCTGTTTCAAGAAAGTGTAATTGGCCGGGCTTAATTCCGATGGGTGCATTTGTTAGCTCCTGGTATGTTTTCTGAATAACATTCAAAGCGAGAGCTGACTGGTATGTGAATAAAACGACTTTCAAAATATATTTTGAAGTATACCACTTTATAAATATAAACCTGTACTGTTATGTATGAAAACTGTTACATTAAAAAGTTTGCTTTAAGAAAAGTTTTTCAAAACTATATAATTAATGATTTGACCTTTACAAAGTAAATTGACACTAATAACAATAAAAAACTATTGAAATAATAACACATAAATCATCATAATTACATTCGATCGTTTATCCGGCGAGTCGGGTGGTAAAGGTAATCCGTTTAAGTTTTGGGTTATCACTCCACGAAATGGCGGCCGAGCGACGGTTGTCAAGATGGCCGTCGCGGGTTGATTTCGCGGGGGTTGTCAGCTGTCACAACCTGCGGGTTTCACAACCCGGCGGAGGTTCACGATACTTGGACGTGCGACTGGCCGGTCAGTTTGAAGAGCGAGAGGCGACTGGAGCAAGACTTTGGGCCAAAAATAGACATCAGCCTATGCCGGGCAGTGCGAGTTAATTATAGAAACCGGCAGCTACGCGCTTTCAGTAGTTTGTTGAATAATGACGATAATATTTTGTAAGATAAATTTCTTCACGAGTTGCGAATTAGTATGTATTGCATATTTGCCACGTGGTGATAAATTTTTGTAATACCGTTCTGTGTTATTATGATGCATATGATATACTCTTAAAAAGTATGAACCCTTTCATAGTTTTTTCACCAATTTATCAAGTATGGAGGTAAAAAAATGTCACAAAAGAAAAAATATTTTTTCAACCCTTTCTCTGATGTAAAATAAATTATTTATCCATAATATTTAATCATTTTCTAGAAACAAAAAGCCACTGGAGTAATAAAGAAGTCACTGTACTCATTTAAATATTTTAATGCTACTCGTACAATGAATACCGAATACACCCTGTTACTCATAATTCTAAAAGTAAAGCTATTTTTATTATTAATAGTTTTTATAAATATTAAGGACTGAATTTTTTCATTATGATTTTTTCACATTTGCAGCACTCGCTTTTTAAATAAATCATATGGGCAAAACAAGGTGCTTCTAAGAACGTCTGTTGCTAATCTTTTATGTTGCATATTTTCCTTCTTAAAGCATGTGAGTCCCTTTGTCGGAACATATTTTATATATTCCCACCACTTCTTTAGCAGTACTCGTAGTACTCTCCTTGATTATGCGCGGCTGCCTTCCTAATATCACACAAAAGAATCTTTAATTTTATTTGCGTTACTTTATTTTAACCATTCCCGTAGCTGAGCTGCATGGAATAGTATCACCATATAGATTAGTGGAGAATAAGTTTTACATAGACTGTAGTTGCTGTAATTGCTTCGTAACTATTCTTCAGTGGCATGAAATGCCCTCAACACATTGTGTGCTGAGTACTATATCAATTTGGCTATCCAAGTCTGATACCGACGAGTTCATTTGGGAGTCCGCGTGAAATTGTTCACCGAAAAATACCGCAAATTTGAAAAGGACTTTAAAGTGAGTTCTGGAAAATAGTAAATCTGCATGCCCGATAGGACCCGTGTGAGGATGGATCCCAGAAAATAGTTTTGTAAGAGGTAAAAACATTAATCAGTAGTTCAATAAGATGTGCTCAGCAGCCTGTTCGTCATGCCCACAAGCGCAATCAGGCATCTCTGCTAACTAACTAAACTCACAGAGATTAGCAGCAAATTTTCATATCTAGTCGAATGTTGACCAACCTAATGTGAGAATATCAGCCTCTTCACCTTGAATATCCAGGATATTCACTTTTCACGAGACACTGTCTCTGCTTGCATCCCCCAATGTCATTCCCCTATCATATAGCTCCAACGACTATACCTTGTGAGTGAAAGAAGATGCGTGCTTAACTTAAATGCGATTCAGATATTGTCAAAATATGACCGACCCAAGTCCAATATCGTATCTTCATTTGAAATGTGATGAGTGATTACGTGTTTCGTTTTCTTATTACGTTGTTTTATGACATCGTCGTAAGCACGATGTGAACAGATCACGATTACTGATAAACTAACTCGGCTTTGTCAATACATTGTTAATTAACAGTTTTGTTAGGGTTCATGAGACATTACCTTATTTAATTGTTCATATTAGTAAGACAAATATCACTCCCTCTATCTGCATAGTATTTTTTTAAATTAAATATATGCTCCAAAATGGAACAATGGGATCTTAATAGCATAAAGATTTTCTCAACATTATTGTTTTACGAGTAATAGTTGGTAATTATTAGCTCAACCATTTCGGGTTAGTGTCCTGGCTACAATACAAATTAATAACCATTAGTAAAATTTGCGACCAGCACGGGCCTCAAACCCATGACCCTCGGCTTGTGAGTTGGATGCCACTGTCCACTCATTTACGAGGGCGACGAGAGCTTAGTATTAGATTTAATAATCAGTTGCTCACATATTGTTAGCAAATTTTTAACGTTGCATGAATTACTGCCACAAAATAAGCCAATTAAATAGGCACATTTTGAGTTTAGGAATTGGGCTTCTAAAAATCCACACGAATTTAAAAGGAATATATTTCACTATTTACATAGTAAAATACGGTCTGTTTTATATAATATATTAAATTCAGTAAATAAAAATCTAAAACAGCAGAAGTTTAAAAAAAACTTTGAGAAGAAAAACTAGTGATAAGACGTAAATTTAGCTTGAATGACTCGTAGTTTAGTTTTTTTTGTAGTCGATTTTTAGGTCAACGCTAGATGAATTGCTAAACTGCTGGTCGTTTATCTCTCGACAGCTGTTGATGGAGTTATCAAATACCTACACTCTTGAAAGTAACAGCGATATGGTCTTAATGATGGTATTTAAATCGATGTCTGCGATCTAAAATATGGTTTCGTTATAAAACAGAGCCGCTAATTACGACAGAGTAAATATTTTACACAAATAAATAATTGTGTCATGTATCTCTTAATATTACTTTTATTCAAAAATAAAAAAAAATCTGAATTTACGATATTGGAAATTCGAATTACTTTTAACAATTAAGATGCGCTCATTTTTTGTATTCGTCTATCTATGAACAGCGTTCAACCCTATTTTTAATCTGAGATTTTTCTGTCACAGTTTCAACTAGTAGGTCGAATTGAAAAACGTATTCTGTTTTTGTGGAATTTTCTTTATTTCATTAAATGCATGCCACTTATAATTAATAGATGAATGTTATCCAAGTTATAATAAACACAATATCAGTACCTGTTATATTTAGTGTTAATTGTGTTTTATATATAAATATATATTACTATTTTTCTAAAGTGTAATGGTCTGAATCCGAAATAAATAAACAAAAGTTGACTTTGGATGCAACAATAAATTATTTGCTCAAATAAGTTACAAAATGCTAAGTTGATACTTTACACTTTCAATAGTCTTGATTCGGACACGACAAACTGAATATCTTTAACAATACAGAATCTTGTTGATTTGTAATTGAAAGCACCTGCCGCTTATTCTCAACGAATTTAAATTTTTTATTATACATAAGTATAGAAAAATGCCAAAAAATTGTCAGTTTTGTTGTTAAAATTGTACGTTTTTTATCATTTTAAAACAAGAAAACTTTCTTCAATTACTGATTTACTCAATAAAAAGTTAATGTATTATATAAATTGAATGTAGAACAAATATTTAATTATTTAGCAATTGAGAATTCAATAATCAATTAACGCAAGACCTCGATGCATTTGTTAAAATATAACTGTCGAAACTGATTTTTTAAATATAATTTTGTAGAAAAAATAGTCATTTTTAAAATCTGGTATAAAAAATGGTGAGTTGCACTAGTGAATCGGAAACTGAGATTATTATTTGCAAACGCGGTTCGTTTTCAAAGACATTATACACTGAAAAATGTAGAAGTTATTTTTATATTATTATAAAAATAGAAACAAAACATATTTTGTACTTAGCCAAAGTGTATGTAATTTACGAGTTCCATTAATGTGTTTTTCCGTTAAATTATTGAAAAAGAAGAAATATTTTCAACTGATAACTTAGTTGATGATTGATTTTTGAATATATTATATGTATTACGTAGGTACGTATTAAAAACTCTTTAATTATTTAAGTATTTTTCAATTTAAATAAAATGAGCCAAGTTTACAAATAACACCCTAAATTATGAGTAATAAAGTTAATTAATAGTGTATTGGTCAATTTATATTACACGTTTTAGTGATTTATGAATCGACTTTAGAGTGAATTTGGTCATAAGAAAAACATTTTATGACACCATTAGAATTTTCCTACCCAAGTACTTCCTGGCTCAGTGTCATGTTTATAAACTATGTGTCTAAAATGTTATAATATTACGGAGTGTTAGCAACAGGGTACATTTTGTCAAGGCTATATGTTAAACACGCAACACTATGAAGGAAATTCTCACATTACTAGACCAATGTGAGAATTCGTGGACATAATTTAGATATGCGTATTATGAAAATTTGTTCTTCAAGTCATTGTACTTCAGCATGTACTTTTACTTTGTCAGTATTTTTGTTAAATAAATAGAATATGATATAATTGATATGAAATATACTCCCTTTTAAAAGGGTTTCTTTTAAGGAAAACAAACGAGAACTATATTATTTTATATGTAAAAAATACACAAATACTTGAAAATATAATAAATAAATACAGCAATATAGTTGTACTACAGTCAAAATTCATATCGATAAATGGTTTTGAATACAATAAAATTTAATTTATCTTGCCACCAATAGAATCACAAGTGAATAAATACACTATTGACTGACATAATTCGGACGACGAATTATATTTGTTTTTTCAAATTTTCAAATATTAAAAAAAGAAAATTAAGCCAGCATATAGACCCAATGAATTGAGTTAGTAATTGCCAATGATACCATTAGTAAACCTATAATTTCCCACAATCGTGATCAATGTTCTCTGTAACCAAACGGAAATGGTAAATAACTCTTGTTTCCGTTTTTTATTATGGATTATAATGTTTCAGTGTACTCGTAATCATCGATAACCATTTTTCATACTCAGCACGCCAAAATTTTTCCCATAATTCGGCGACGCAAGAAAAGTAAAAACATATTAAATAATTAACTCCCCACATTTTGTTCTCCAGAACAATTTACAAAAAGGTACATAGTTCAATCGCATATGTGATTTACGAGTACATAAAAAGTCTTCTTTTCTTTATTGTGACTTATCATCACCACTACTTTTGCCACTCTCTTATCACGACTTATTTCATTCTTGAAACGGATTTTTGTTTGTTTCAACAACACTCTTGTATTGGTCTCAAACTTTATTCTGCATATTTTAATATATTTTTGTCTATTATAAAAAAAAGCTGATCTCATGGTACATCTTACATTGTTACGGCATACCGAATGAGACTGCAGACTGGTTTAGTGGGCATCTCGTCTCGTTATAAATTCGTGATTGCAATTAATCGAATCACATGTTTTCAAAACTTAAACATTAAACCTGTGAGTTAAGCTTGTAATAAACATCTACTATATAATGTTAAAATCTGTTATTTATATGCTTCGTGAATCGCACCACAGTAAAACGGGTGATGATGATAGAATCAGGCCATGATTAATAATTTCGTTGAACTATGTGAAAAATACTTATTATCTTAATAACTTATATTGTAAAAATAATAAACCAGTTTTAATTAACTCGATCAAAAAAATCATTTCAGTTTATAAAGTAATAAAAATGAAAACTAATATTGTTTCCATTCTAATAATGTAGTCATATTTTACGTGTCGCGAAGGCGAGAAATAGTTTGTTCTATCCCTGTCGTATATCTTTAATGTCATTTACTATAAAGAGATTTCATTATATCAAGCCATTTTATCTATAAAAAAAATTGAATTTGCCTCCGTAATTTTTTTAGTAATACAAAAATGTCAAATACGACAAGCAGTGTTCAACAAGTTGCTAATAAAAGTATCGTGAAAAATGATACATACGAGTAATTTCCAGTATGAACAAAGAAATGTAACATCACAGCACTACAATTTCGTGAATAATTCGGAGAATAGAGGGTTTTGTAAATAATTTATTTAATGAATTAAGTTCTTTGCTGGCTAGACGGTCACGCGATTTTAGTGATACGAGCACCCACACAACAAACAAAAGATTAGGCCGCCTCAGATTATTTCATTTGAATCCTCGATATAGAAATTTAATACAATTAAGCATATTAAAAATATCAATACTTGTGTTATTTTATACAATATCTTCCTTTTACGCGTTCACGTGGGTACAATAAGTCACGCGGACGTGATTTTAAAGGTTTTTCGAAATTTGCGGCATTTTATGGGGAGAAATTTTGCAGAAACTGCCAAACTAACTCATCGATCTCGAGAATTTAGGTTGATTGAATCGTCAGTACACCGGTTGCACAGGGCACCACATACTACAGTTGAAGGACTTAGCAAACTGTTATAATTCTATATTTTTAAACTATAATTCGTGCACGTAAATAGTAATATCGTCCCGTACGGTTATGCTACGATTCGGCTTAAAATCATATGTGGAGAATTTTTTTCTCCTTTGTACAATATATTGTCATTAATGCAATTATGTTCAATCGCGATTGACAATACAAATATATTTAATCTACTTTTCTCTACTATTAAAAAAAGTATAGATTTTTTTTACTTACATAACATATTATCTTATAAATTCTTCAATGCTATTTATTTAAATTTTATGAAATTACTTTAAAATAAATAATTGTGTACATACATAATTATTTTTATTCTTCAAAGCTGGATAAAATTGATAATTGATACAATTTATCCGAATTAACGTCCGCTCCGTGATTGGTTTCCGGGTTTTGTAGCAGAATGGATCGATAATTAGTCGACAGTATCCTAGTTTGAAGTGATTACTTTTTATCCACACTCTAAGTATAAATTTTGTGTCTTAAGCTTATTTTAGTCTATTAGTCCTGAAACACGTAATATGAAAATTCAGTAATTGAAAACGTTAAATTTGAATAAATTAAAAATACATACCATATTTTTTTATGCTTCCATTGTTCATAATACATTATTTATGAATTAATTTTCATCCCAGGTAATTGAAAATTCTATTATTTCTGGATATTGTAGATAATCTTAAAGTAGAGGAGTTACTTTGGTATAATTTACAATAACAATTCTCATGACATTTAATTTCTTAAATATGAAAATATGCAAATAGTGATAAAGATATTGTTGAAATAAGGGCCGGATGAAAAAGATGAGACTTTATATTGAAATGTACATGTATATTACATTATGTGCATATTATATGATCCAATTATAAAATATTATTAGAAAAGAGCAATAAAATAATAATAGAACTATTATTGCATTTATTTCTACGATGCTATCGCATATAAAATGAAAAACACTTGCATTTTTTCCCAGTGATCATTTGAATATTTTTTCGATTTTCTGCGATAAATGCGCTCGTAAAAAAACATCTGGTTATCTCAATAAATCGAGAGCCGGATGAAAATATTTGGAATGCGAGAAAGAGCTCTCGGGCCGTAATTTGGTTACCACTGCTTTAGTGTAAAGAATGATATATAAAAATTAAAGATAAAACGGCAGATGGAGTTGAAATCAAATATAAAGAACCTGCGTTTTTTGGAGGCTCATACATTAAATTGTAAAAGCTATACTGATAATTGTGTAAATGTTCCAATTAAAATTAGCCACGGTGGTAAATTCAAATATTTTATTTAAAAATTAAAATTATAATTTAAAAAATCCAAAATAATTATTCTTGACTTCAGGAAACCGCACCTTTCAGCATATCTTTTTTTATTAAAAAGCGTCATACTTTTTGTGAGGTTTAACGTAAGTACATTTTTATGTGTCATGCGAGAATTTCACATTAATTTTATTAACGCTTTGAATGCATGTATTGAATCTTGTATGAAACGTATTTTGCTTAAAAATATATTTAAAAATGTGTTGATTTATTAAAGAAAATGACAATAATTTATTTTAAAAATTCTCGTATAGTAAAAATATGTAATAATTGAATGTTCTGTTATCAGTATAGTAGATGAAAAAACTTCTAAGTAATTAACAAAATTTTAGCTTCAAAACCAAATTGTGTTACTTATATTGACAAAAATATTTGTAATATTTTCTTCACTCACTTTTTCCAAAATAAGTAAGTAGACACTATACATTGAATTACTTTACAATCCCATTTTATATTATAATAAATAATTTATTACTTACCGTGATTCCAGAATCAAAGTTATGTAGTTATTATATTTATGTTATGAATGACTGCATTACTTTTGAGATGCTACGAATTGTTTTTAAAAAACCTGCTAACTATGAACCCAGGTTGTGAATTAAAATATCGATGGATAAAATATCTAGACAAGGTAAGCATTTTGATGATACATCTATGAATACTTCTGTAAATTAAAACATACAAGATGATTTTCTATCTTAAGTCCTTAAAGAAAATGCTTAAGTATATAAAAAAACATTCTAGCATAAAGATTGATATTGAGAATACATAAATTTTTATATAAATAATAAAAATGATAATTGAAGTGGATAGACTTTCATTTAATTAAATAACTCCAAAGCGGTAAAGGGTTTAATGAATAATAATTTTAGCGCAGTGTTGCCAGCGCAAAATGTTAGTGGCCTTATCGAATGTCAGCAGCGCTTAATGGCATTCATTTGGTTCCATTTTCAAATGGGATTAAATGTAATAATTTGGATTTAAATTTTGAAGTTGCCATGTATACTGAAGAGAAACAGTGATAGATATTTGATCATCAGCATACAATTTCAAATTTAAAACCGTATTTTCAGAACTTGCCATATCTTGAAATTAAATTTACTTAAATGTTTCATAAGCGATACAAATGAATATTTATCAAAGATAGGCAATTTTACAACATTAAATATGTATTATACAGATGATAATGATAAGTACAAAATTTGTTCTTAAAATTGATGTTGCTCAATTATCATTGAGTTTTAGTATTTAAATAATGAAAGGCCATTACAGTAGTACATGTTACAGCATCATAGATAAAAAAAAGATAATTTATAAACTTTTTAAATAATTCAGTTTTGATGATAAATAGAGAAATGAGATAATATTAAGTGTGTACGTATATTTAAATATTAATTACCAGTTTATCTCAACTACTGAAAAAAATAGGTAAAGTTTGCACGAATTCTTACGACCTCATGGCGTTTGGAAATCTTACCTGTTCAATAGAATCATAAAAAAAATGTTTTTACCGTTTTTTATAATTGTTTTTTTAGTGTTTTTGTTTCAGTTCTTTATAAAATTTATATTTTGTACGGAATCTTAGTCTATCCAAGTCTACGAGTACATTTACCGACCGGGGTGCTTTTCAAAAACCTAACCCCCACTGTGGCAACGGATTTATATAATTTATGTTCATCTGAGTACAGTTATCTTTTGAACACAATATATATCAAATAGACAGAATATAAAAAAAAATATTGCTATAATGTTAGGGCAAAAAAAAATTGTAAAAAGTATGTATTCAGAATATTATAAAGCTTTCAATTATTTATTTCAGTCTACGTAAAGCTAAAAACAATATTATTAGTTTGAGTAAAAAAAAATAACCTGCATATGTTTATATGTCATATAAACCAACATCTTTTTATAGATAATGACACAAAAGACTTAATATAAAAGTTTCTTTTTTGATGATAAATTTGCTAGCTTTGCGGCCACCTAATAGCCTACTACTTCTAGTAAATAAATCTCGTGTATACAGCCCCATTCAGATTGAGTTTAACCAGTCGAGCGTAATTAAAAATAAAAGCTATTCTCTAAACTTATCCAAAGATAATTGAATTGATTGTCTGACTTACAGCTGACCGTGGAAAAACTATACTAAACTATTTATTATAGTGTATTAATACTCAGTTTGTTATTGGTCGTATAAGAGAAAATAATTTGCATAAATATGCAAGACCCAAAAGTTTAATCAATGAATGCCTCTGAATCAAAATTGATGTTGCAAAAAGTATTTAAAATGGAATCAGTATTGACTCATTTCATTTTATAGATGAATTATTAATTTACTTTACAAGGACAACACTCGTCAACCGTCTATTTTGGTTGAGCTTACTGAATTTAACCAAAGCCAATTTAACTATATCAAACAAAAATAATTGATTGTATACAAACTAATAATTTAATAAAATTATATAGCAATTTTTTGTATTTGTTTGGGGCCTTACACTAATTTTATGGCAATAAAACTTCGTATTAAATGAACATAATTATGTTTTTGTTTATATGATTGATTGTTTCGTCACTTTGTATGTATAAGTTGGGTCAAAAGTCAGGAATGGGGCGTAAAAAAATAAATAATGTTATTAATATCGAAAATTCTTCGTGACTTTTGGCCCACCTGAACTTTTAGTGACGTTTCGATAGTGATCTTTTTTATTGTGTTGTCCAATCGTTTATCTAAGCAACAATTGGAGAATTATATTCTAACATAAACTATTTGACAAATCCAATAGTGTTTAAAGTGTACAATTTCTTGAAATGTCCCGTACTTAAACATATACTCATCTATATAGAAAATCTTGTTATTAAGTAAAGGCAAATGATACATAACGATGTGTTTGTTAAAAAAGGAAATTTAAGTGCATTAAGAATATATTATGTACTATCAGTGGTAATATTTAGGTAGCTTAAAAATAGTTTTATACATTTTCTTTTAAATACAGATAAATTTAGCTGATTTTATGCAAAAAGATATACTACGAAACGATGGTTAAGAAGTGATATTAATTTATAATGGCATTACATATTAAATTTGCCGCCAGTTTATTTTCGTGAAAGATAGCTTTAGCGTGCGCCACAAGATGGCGTTAGCAGTGGTACAGAATAATGAAGTAACCATGTATCCAATATAAACAACTAATTCGTTCGCATCTCGGAATTCTTTTTCAATATTCAAATTAGATTTTTGTTTATGGAATAATATATTTGGATTTACAATAACACCTTTTTTAGTGGAGTGGTACAACGCATGTACGTTGATTTTAAATGTTTAATTTCAGCGTATCAATTTTGGCTCATGAATATTAATGTAATTTTCTTCGTAGAGATGGAGCTGTAAGCAAAATAAATGTTCTTTATGCGCACAAATAATGCTGCTAAAACCGCAAAATCGTAGATATAGCAATACTAATTAAACATTGAGCCTTTTTTAAATTTTGTGGATGATTATTTTAATACGGTTATTTGATATATGTCAATATATTATATATTGAAAAGTAATTAAAACATCTTGATTTGCTATAATTTGACACCTATTTTAAAATATCGATAATTACCTCAAGTTTCCACTGAAAAATTCATGGACGCTAAATTGAAAGATTGAATATTATATTTATGATATTGGTAAAAGTTGCATTATTATCCATGCTCTTTTCGCTGGAAAATTCACAGAAATTATAGATGAATAATTAATTAAATCGTGATAAAAATATTTATTTTTATATTTCATTTGTATTGTTTTGTGAATTTATTATTTATTGTACATTTTTAAATATGATTAACAAAATCAAGTAAAATATAATATAAAAAATGGAAGTTTCCGAAAATTATTCATTAAAGAACCTAAAAATAATTTCATCATTTTAGTTATAAGAATACTACATAATTTTATAGCTTTTACGTTTTAGCGGCTATATTATAAAAAAACCTTTCCGAGGCTAATTAAGTCGCGGCTCGCTCAACCTAAAGTAAATTTAATTTAAACAATGAAAGAACAAAATTTTTACAAATTAAAAAAATATATACGTTACTCTCTTCTCTGCCTTACGTTTGCTTCTACGTAGAAAGTTGTCGAGATTTGTAAATGATACGAGTGAATTTTATCTCAATTGGTATCATTGAAAAAAATAAAGATTTTCATTGAAATGTAAATAGAGGACATTTTCAAGATATTTTGTATATTAAAGTTTTCATATTGCCCAGCTTAAAAACGAAAAAAAAGGAATAATGTGTTGAATCAATAAAAAATATTATTTTGCTTACATCTTCGGCATTTTTATATGGATATGAAAAATAAATAAAACATCTTACACGAATCTACTTAGTACAGTACGCAGTGAGCAAAACCGTTACTTACGTAGTGCTTGGAAGAAGGAAAATTTTATTTTAGAACTCGAACAGCTGTTTGAGAGTAAAGGTTGATTAGGTTTATAGTACCCGTAAAGTGTGATTTATTGTTCGAATGCTGTTTAAAATGAGTAAAAAAACTAATTTGAGTTTTTCATGTTTTTATGACAATACAACTCGAACCGATATAACTAGAAAAACAAGTACAATTTTAATTTTATAGTTTAAGTATTTTTACTTTAATGGTAATACTCGTATGTAATTTATTACATATAAAAGTACCTCTCCAGAAGTACGGAATTTGTATTGTTATAAAAATATATAGACAAAATTTGTCTTGAAATATAAGCAAATCATGTAAAGTTATTTCTTAAAGATATAACAAAATGAGTCTTGGCAAAAACTGAGGTAATTTATGTGAACTTGAGTGTCGTAGAACTATGTCCTGACTATCGGTATCCTTCCTCGTGCGAATTCGTGGTACGCATGTAGGTTACGTAGGTGGGCTTGATTTTCTTGTGGCTGGAGAAATCAAGCAGATTTAAAATATTTCAATGCATGCAAATTTACTTTTTTTTTTTTTTATAAGTTTATATCAGGTTTAGAACATAAACTTTCCACACAAAGTGTAAAATTGTGCGTAGAATACGAGCGTATTTTTTCTCGATTTCGACAAATATTGCTCACGTCGCTTTTTGTAACTAGACGCTTCAATTATAAGCCGTGCCAATTATAAGTCTACCGTTTTTCAAGGTATTTAAAAACTAATTTATAATTGTGATATTTATGCCATTTCATGCTTTCATTAAAGTTGTTAATTTATTTTAAACTAAATACATTTAAAATACTATTATTTAGCACAACCAATGTACTCATAAGTACGTTAAAATAAAAAATGTTTCAATTGAGTATACATGTAAACATTTTCCAACATTTTTAATTGCGACCCTTCACACGTCGAGTGGTTTCAACCGCCGACATCCTCAAACCTGAACGAGCATCGTCAATCACTTGCCAAACATTTTGCCGACTGACTAATTACTTTCGAATTCCACAACTGTCTGTTTCTTTGTGGGTATAGGGTTATCGAAATCCTACATATAATATTACGAAAACTGACTTATAAATTAATTTTAAATGTAAAAATTAAGCCCTATTACAAATGTGTCGACGAAAAATCATTCTATATGTTACCTATCTTTGAATCATATAATTATAATATAATTCTTAATAATAATTGCTTAACCAACCACCATCTGGTATGTCATTACACCTATTTGAACATATACCGTGGCGTAACGAATGTGAAACGCTCTTCAAGCAAGTGCTGGGAGTGTCAAGAAAGAACTTCACAAGACTTTGGTGTACGTACACTTGAGTCTGCAGAATATTCCTACTGTCCTCATATAATGAGTTATCTACTAGGTATAGTTGATGGGAATAAACCCTCCCACTCACCGTATGACGCCACAGTTTTTTTTAAAGTTAAGAAGATTTCTTGTGGAAACCAAGTCACTAAAGTCAACCGGTCCGACCGTGACTAGATCCAACTTGAGTAGCTCTTCCCTTTCAACCGAAATATATAGGAATACTCCCGGAGGATGTGATTAGCATCCTGCGTTTTGCCAAATAAGCAATTGTCCCCAACCCTCAAACCAAGCTGACGGACATTGAAGGAAAAACCACCATGTCCGGTTAAGAACTGAAAAATCCAATGGTCTGAAATCAGTTTGGTTATCTCTATACGCCATCTAATGTCTGGAAAAAACAAATATGTTTGCCTACCCTTGGATAAAGCACTCCGCCGTTCCTGCCATATAGTGAGTGTAGTTACCCACGTGATCGCGCGATATTATATCCTATGTATATAAATATATATACGGATTATGTGACGCTTTCATGTATGTCGTGTAACTAGATTGTCTTCATGTTCTCCTCAGATCAAACCAGCACCCTGGTTCTCGCCAATACACCCAATATCGTTCTTCCGATATGTCAGAATTTGCATATTTTTGAGGTTATTTTTATGAAATATTCCTCATATTTTGAATTGAATGAGTAAATGAAATACCAGTGTATTATTTATAAAAATGCTTAAATGTCAATGTTTTAAAATTTATATTTAAACATTGGCATTATTTATAACGCTGAAAAATATTATAAAAAGGTTTTAATTTTTAATACATACCATTTATTATACGGAGCAAAATAAAGAACTTGGAAAAAACCTAAAAATGCAGTATCTTATCGTTTTTAAAATGTTTTTCATCTTAATTCCTCGACTTGAAAAAAATATACGTTAATTTTAAACGTAATGTTTTACCGCAGGCGATTTTGTTTTGCGTCAATTCGTGAAAAAATCATTTATGTAAGATTTCCGGTCAACTTTAAGGTCATTGTACAAAACACAAAAGGCCTACGGCGGGTCTATGGGATAATCTGACAGTAAATTAACAACAGGCTGTCTAACTTTTAATGACATAATTCGTTGAAGTCTATAAAAAGCCTTAAAAACCTCTCCTAACTGAACAAGTACTATGATGATATAATTTAAATTCATAACATTTTCCTGATAACATTAACGTTGAATTCACAAACTACATGGCATGATTGCTGAATGGGTGACTTTAAAAGTTTTTATTTATTATTATGAAAAACATGTGGAAATTTCCTTCCAAATATTCACAAATATAAGGGAAATAAAACAAATTGACAGTTAAACATGTTTTAACAAATACATCATAAGAACCTCGTTATGTTCAGGAGTAAGTTGGAGGGAGCTCTAAGCGGTTCAAGCAAGCTCCGTTGTTAAATTGAAACTTGTGATGTGTAATACTCAAAATATATATAAAAATACATTTTTTAACTCGTTGAAGACAAATGCCTAATTTTAAATAAATTTTATTATTTGATCTCAAAAATCGTCATATTATCTTCTCCATTCTTGCAAATTTTGTTAAAAATCTATTATTCACAAACATATGTACTTACAAATAGATAAAATTTAAGGGATGTGAGTGTTAGATATTGGTTAGAAAAAAGAAAAAAAATAGATTTTTAATTATTAGTAATACATACGCCAGTAATATCATCCTTGATTATAGTAAGAAGAGATAGGGATAGTTATGTATACATATGTATGACCAGCCAGAGAAAAGGGGTCCTCAAATATGTTAAATATGTGTTTGGCATGCAAAGTTGTTGGTGTTAATTATCGAAGGGAACGATTTATCATTCGAGAATATTGTTAAGACCTTATTGAAAATATTTTAACTGAAAAAACTTAAGTTTCATTCCTGTAAAATCTGTTGTATTTTGAGAAAAGATAACGGTCATTCAAGTAAAAATAATAGTATGCTAAATCCTTTTCAATAATTATACATATTTGACGACTTTAAAAAAAAAATAGAATTGTAGTAAAAATTCACGTAATCGTAAATGCATTCATAAATGCAACGCTTTT
>JAPMAE010001053.1:6982-21598 GCA_036584705.1 Rhyacophila sp. 25_7 | reverse complement strand
ACATACATATTTAAAAATATATATTCATTTACAATTAAAACAAAATGTATTATTTATATTCACCGATATAATGAGTGACTTTATAATGATGATTTCATAGTAATTTAGTCTCAAGGCTATAATTTAGTTTCTTTTATATTTTGTTATTTTTTTAATTAGTCACTCTTACCTAAAAGTTTATATAATTTACCAACTGACAATTTAATTTACCACATTCCTTAGTAAGGTATCGAAAATAACGTCAGAAGCGACAGGTTGGGAATCAAATGTTCAAATATATGTAGGATATGTGACAAACAAGTATAGATTTTAATTCTAGGTTATAAAGTACAATTTAATCTACAAACGATGTCTTTTTAAGTATATGCTTTTTCATGTAAAGTCCGTTGAAATTTCAGGCTATTTCCTAATTTTCAAAATATCCCACTATCGTTTCCGTATAAAGAAACTTCTTTTGAGGCTCAAAAGGGCCTCCGGATTCTACCTGCAAAACCTTCCGACTGACCTATAATCAGTAACAAAGTGTCCCTACAACCTTTTCAATATTGGAAGGTCCGGGCGAGGACCCTTGATAAATACTTGAAATTTACGAGTTTTCTTGCATACAACCTTCATTCGTATTTTACCATCTCCCTTTATGTTCCACCTATTCTCTTCTCTATTCGATGAGTTAAATAGTAATCTAAAAGCATTTTAATTATAAATCAAGTTATTTAAATGCATAGTATGATGTATTATATTATAATTTATTCAATAAAACTTTTTAATGGATAATAAACATAAAAAAGTTGATTTTAATGCAATTATATTATAAAAAGAATAAATTACACATTTAATTATTAACAAAAATACTATTTATAATAAACAAAGATAACGATTTAAAATTCATTGATTACAAAGCTGAAAAAATAAATCATTTCTATAAAAATGAGATGAGTAAATAACGTTATCCGACATCAAAAGCTGTAAATGTATGAACAGGTAGAGAGTGATAGTGAGCTATAAACAGAAGGGCATAGAGGAAGGTTGCAGTCAGCCATGGATTTAAATATATCGTTGTGCCACGTAATAGTAACACGTATCTCCAAAACTTCTCTTTTCTTTCAATCATATTCACTCCGAAACGAACCATATGGATCACCACAATATGAAGATTGTTTTGACAGATATATATTTAAAACACATTTTTAAAATTGAACAGTTAAAACATTTTCAATAAGTGACTTATTTTTACTAAAAAAAATGACTTTTATTATTTTTTTATATATTAATTACATTAATAATAAAATAACTTGGAGAGCCGTTGATTTATTATAATGAATAAACGTATTGCGACCGATTTACAATGAATGATTCCTTCATATTAAAAACACAGCTATTTATAATATAATTTAGACTTTATGTTAAAAATTAGTTAAGCTCATTCAATACATATGTGTGTGTGTATGTAAAAGTTTACCAAATAAGGTTAATATTTTTTATTATTATTCACTGTCAATTCTTAGGTAGTAGTTTGTTTTTATATTCAAGTAAATAGATGTAAAAACAGTTTTAAATGGTTGTTTTGAAAATCATGTTAAATATATTTTTTTAAATTAGTATAAAACTATATTATCATTTCAAACCGATTGCTTTCCACCAAGAAATGATATAGTGCAGAAAAAAATATTATTTATTTTATGTCCATTTTGACATGTTTATTTATATGTTTATAAATGTTGATTCTTACAAGCATTATTTGCCAATTATTTGATCAATAATTTTAATTCCATGCCCTGAATATAAAACAAATGAATAAACATTAAAATCATAGCCATGACTTTTGAATTGAGAGTTGGATGCCCTATGCATTGACTTACTGAGAGCAACCCGATTTAAATGAATAGATTTTAATTCTCTTAACAAAAAATCTCTTAAATACTCCCTCACTCAAAATTCACAAAAAAAAACTAATTTTGATAATTGACAATTGCATTAAAACAAATACAAAAGATATTTTTTATATTCAATATAACACATTAACAAACAGTGTATTGTTATATATTTTTTTAAAAAAACAAGTGTTTATCTGTATTATGAATGCAGTTGTGTTATATATTTGTTTTGCTTTTAAATAATTCTTATGTTTATGCAAATAAATCGTTTTAAGCTGTTTTCTCCTGAGACGCATTCATATTTTCAGAAATATGTTTACCGCGGAAGCTGTAGGACAATATGTTACGTGGCTACTTTTCATATTTTCCCCACGTACGAGTATAATGTTTTTTTTTTTAATAAAATGGATTTAAAGTGGTGGACCTAAAGTTTTTTTAATTTAAAAAGAAACATTCGTTTCAATTTTTAAAATTATACATGTTTTAATTTTCTGTTGAAAGAGTTAAAATAATTGATAATACTTCTTTATGAAATAATATATTTCGACGAAATATCAATTCATTTGTTTTTATTGTCTTTTATTGATAGAATATTACTTTTTCGTCTTTAAAAACATTTTCAACTGATAAAAAACAAGACAAATCCCGAAACTTATTTCGTGGAAATAATAACTATGTCTCAGTTTTTACTGGGAATTGGCAGTAAATAAAATCATACGTTTTCTCTAATCATCTCGATTTCAAACTCTTGATTTGCTCTAATAATAAAAGTTGCGATTGAGAAATATTTTTAATGCCCAAATAAAATCAACTTATTCTATATAACTATATAATTCTACGTAAAATATTTCAAAATCATCAATTGTATCTACTTAACGATTTTGATGATTTTTAGGTTTAAGATAGTTAAAACAATGCAAAATATTAACCTCGTAATTTAACGTATTTCTTTATTCTACTATTAATATTGTACCATCTAAATTTTTATTCATTTTATCAGCACTTTTCCATATAAAAATATATTTTTCAATACCTTGATTTTTATGGTACAAATCACATAATTCTCATAAATCGGTGTCTAACTATAAAGCTTCTCACTATAAACTGTTACATTTTTATTCTTTTTTGGTCACCAATTTGGTAAAATAAATAATATATAGACTTATTCAACAAAATATTGCGTAAATTAGATGAATTTTTCAAACTTTACTACTATTTGTTGCATATTTAACACATAATTTCCGTTTATTAATGTCGAACCCAGAAATTTCCGTTAAAAATTGTTGTTGAAAAAATGTAACTTTCATAACAAATATCGACTGCTATGCAAAAAAAAATCTGTAAATAAGGGTATTTTAACTGCTGGTATAGAAGGCGTTCATCGGTTAAGTGCAGGAAACGAGTTAACTCGCACAACGTAAAATGTAGTTTGCTCGATAAATTTGAATATTTCGCATAATTTTAAATATGAAAAAGCAGAGATGTGATTATAATATGAACATTAAATTTAAGTCACGACAAAAAAACATTCAATATATTTTATAAATAAATATTATAATATTCTATTTTTGGTTAAAAAATCAATCTTGCTGGGTTGTGATATTATGTCTGGCATAGGAAAGGTTAACAGATATAACTGCAAGTAGCATTATTTCTCAATAAAACTTTTATACGTGAATATCTATGGTAATTTTCCAAAGTGCATTCTGTTAGTTGAACATAATTTTGTTAAGCCAGTTACCAGTAGGTACTCGTATAAAGCTTTACAATGTTAACTTTTCTCCACAAAGCATTAGTTTAGAAACTATTTGAGGAATAATACGTTTAGATTATTATTTATCGTCGGTTTATAGATAGTGTTTCATATTATCAGCATTTTGAATCTACGTGAAGTAAAGATACCTAAACTTTTTGAGGCTGGGAGCTACTTTTATTTTCAATTTTCATACCGATTGACTTCTACGAGTAACAAGAATGTATAATAGTTTTTTTGTAGCTAATTTTATAATTAGCTATTCAAATGTAATAATATTTATTCATAAGACAAAGTATCTTTAAATTTCTTAAAATAAACCGTTTTATTAATAAATAGCCACGAATCTAGCAAAACCAATTTGGTCACACGACCGGGATATTTTTTTTTCATCCAAGGTTGTAAATTGAAAATATGAAAACAATAATTATTTTCAAAATTCACAATCCTAATTGGAATCAACCAAATTTTGCTTTGCAATCGACCGGTTGGCTACCCTTGGTGTAAAGTATCTCCTTGTATATTTTTATATCACAAAACTTTATTTGATTATTTTATTACTCAGCTATATTGTTAATTTTACATTTATTTACAGCTAAAACTAATAGTTTAATAGTCAAAACTTAAAACCGGACGCGCATTTGCCTAGAAAGCAGTAGTCACGAGTTCAAACCCCATAATCATTCGCAAAAATATTTCTAATGTTTTTTTTATTTGTATTTGTAACCAGGATGTGAACCCAAAATAGCTGAGTTAATAACTTACCAATATTACACACAAAAAATAAATAATAATAAATTGACGCTACGATCCATTTAGGTCCATGGCCGACTGCACAACTTCTCTGCCTTCAGGCCTCTCTTTCTCTAGTTTTTTTTTTCTATTCATTCACACAACATTCTTGCATCTTTGGTTACGTTATCCGTCCATCTTATTCTGGAGCGGCTGACAGATTGAGTGTCTACTGAAAATCTTTCAAACACCTTCTTGAGAGTTCTAAATACATCGTACCTTACAACATGACCTGACCATCTAAGTCTTCCTGCCCTCAAGATATTCACTATGTTTAAACTATATTGTTCGTGCATAAGTACGGACGCGAAATCTTTAGTTTTCTTTAACTGGCCCAAGTATTCTTCGGAGTATTTTATTTTCGAATACTTGCATTGCTTTTTCCTGTTTCTCCATCAGGCTCCAAGTTTCACATCCATACAGAACTATAAACTTTACGGTTACATTATAAACCTGGAATTTGGTTTTCTTCAGTAGAATTTTGGACCTGAATAGACTCTTCAGCGTAAAAATCCGGAAAAAAGAAATTGTTAGATAAATTTTTCTTAGTGAAGGTATCACATGCTCGATCTTGATGATTTTATTCATAATGAAACAATCTACGAGTATCTGAATCTCATATGGTATTTTTAGAGCGGATATGAAATAATAGAAAAACACTGTAATACAAAAAATAATAAGGGATTTAAACCTATTTAGCATTAACATGTATTTTAATTATTTTAAAAATATGCTAACATAACTTGGTTTTGAAATTAATTATATATTGACAAAGTCCTCATAAAAAAATTAATGTTGACCTTGTCACTTCCAGACAACAAAATTCGTTGGCAATAAAAAGTTTTGCTCACTGTGCGTGTGATAGAAAGCATTTTCAACTCACTACTGAATCGGAAAATCTCTTGCATTATTATTAAATTTTTTTAATAAGATTTTCTTTTCAAATTATCTTCTTACCAAAACATGTACAGCAATTTTAAGACTACTGTAAAGAAAATCTCACGACAAAAACTTAACGAGAATGATCAAATGATTGAAATAATAATGCTCATTAAATGTAAAAATAGCTCCATTTAAACTATTGCTTAAAATTAGCGCTTTTTGCTCGGGTTTTGAATAATATATTTTTAGTTATAAGAGGTCGTCCATAAACTATGTAACGCTCTTGGGGAAGAGAGAGGGGAGAACATTAACGTCAACATGTCATTACAAAGAGAAGAGTGGGTTAATATTTTTATTCTTACATAACACTTTTGCTTCTGTCGCTCTCGTAGGTGAGTGGAAAGCGCGTCCGACTCACGAACCTAGTTCAAATCCTATAGCCGGTAAAAATTGCACAAGTTTTAAAATATACATTTAGGCAATACATGGACCAGATTGGTTGAGCTAATGACTGACAATTATTGCTCGTAAAAAATCTATCAAAAAATCTTCATATAGTAAAAATTCAAATGCTTCATTTCAAGCGGATATGGTTAAAAGAAGAAAAAAAACTTTCTGTCAGAAAGTGGTAAAGGGGTAGATGTGAATTTCATTCATATTTAATGTGAAAACTAATCTAACCATTAAGAAGAGGAAGGGGGGTTAATCTGAATGTCTACGTGGTGCTACATGGAAGGGGATTGTAAAAAATGTTAGTAAAAACGTTACCTGGTATATTGATGATCCCTTAGTAAAAAAACTCTAATATTATTATTTTAATAATTTAATAGGTTAAACAAAATTATTTAAAATCTAGCTTTATAACTTTATAAATTTATTGAAAAAAATTTATTCTAGACTTTTACATGATTTCGTCTAGAAATAAAAGCACATTTACTTGTAGGTTTATTTCTATACTGAACGGTTATGGACAATTATTGGAAAAGAGGTACGTCATATTAAATAATTGGATTTTTTAAGGCTTTATCCATACTTAACGACATAAAGATAACGTAGAAAAAGCAATAACCAATAAATAAATGTATATATTTCATTAAAAATATTCTTTTATTTATAGAAAGACAACACAGCAGTGTTCCAATATTTATATGATAGGCAAAATTTGAAATATCCAATTAAAACAACCACCTCTCTGTTTATTGTTTCCTGTATCATTCAACAGCTTTCGAGTCCATCCTTTTTTATTTTGAAAATAATTATTGTAATATTGTATGTTGCAAACATTTCCGTAATTAAATTTGACGAACAAAACATTGCAAACAAAGTAAACATTTTCCGCGATAAGACCAATCAACAGGCGGCGATGGAGGGAAGCTAATAATATAAAAAGTTCTATGCAAATAAAAATCTGCAAACTGAAAAAGCAAAATTTGTATTCGCGTTCAACTTTTTTTCATAAAAAGCCGGTAAAAATTATAAAAATATTTGATATTTTCAAAAATATAATTATACACTATACTGTTACCAGAAAATCAGTATTACTTTATAGCCGAAAATTCTTTCACATCCAGTAGAAATATTTTTCTCCCATTAATGACTGACGCGTTTTGTGTGGGCGATTGCCTGACACCACACGAATACATCTTGTCCTTAAATTTTACTCTGTTATTTCAAGATGCCCATAGTGTAACTATGTGAATCGATATACTGTTGAAATGTCTCACAAAAACAATGTTAACTATTTTTTCTCAAATCATCTAGCTCAATTTATAAAAATGCAAGTGTGCAAAAGTGTTTTCTGTAACAGTCTTTAATTTTTTTCTCGTTTTCTTATATCAAACATTTCTTAATAGTAGTAATTAAAACATTCTTCCACAACTCGTCGCTTGCTAGTTTCTGATAACATTCGACATTGACATCTGATGACATCATTTGGAGTTATTTACTCACCCAGTATTTATAAATTAGGTTTGTATGTTTGTTTTATATATTAGTGGCCATATTTTGCTAGAAATTTAAAGCAAATCTGATCGCTATGGATACAGTATCATAACTACTATATAACAAAGTTATGTTAAGGATGAAGGTTTAGCCTTAAAGTAAACCTGAAATTACTAGGCACTTAATATTGCTAATGCTAACTACCTCCTTTGTATTTTTTCTATGAAAATACAGCTCAAAATATAGTCTTCAATTGTGCATATTCAATATGTATAACAAAACTCTCATTGCATATAAAAGCCACACTTTCAATAAATTTTCGGTTGAAACCTAAAAATTTCATAATCCAGTTGATATATCTAACTATATTGATACAAAAATAACGTATAAGTTTTAAAAATGTTCACGTTTTTATAATGATAGCCAAACAAAGCAAAGTTGTTTGAAAAAATTATTCACCTTATCAAATTAGAAACGTGGCTGTAAAAAATTATTTGGAGGGGCAATTTCGAGAAAATTTAACGAAATTATGCAGGCGGGTACAGGAAAGTTAAATCAAACATCGTGTGCGGAAGGTCCGAAAGCAAATGGGATATCGCAGTGGCGTACTTGGATGGGTGAGAGATGTCATTTTGTTTAATATCAAATATAAAATCACCCACAAATATTAACAATCACTATATCTTATAAAAGAAACCGTATATTGACATTTATATATTGACACTCGTGCATCTATCGGGTCTAAAGAGAACATAAAAGAGATTTAAAATATAATATGTATATATATATATAGGCATTGAAATCTGCTGTAAATTAGTAGTATGTTTTTAATAACGTTAGGTTCGAATTTAATTATAATTATAATAACCAGAATTTTATCTCTATTCCAAAATTATTATATTTGAATTCATTTTTTTTTTCCTCACTGGTTTAATATCACTATAATTCATTTTATTTATTCTCTTTTAAGTTGATCTTTGATTTAAATCTATTAAATTAAAATAATAACATAATTTTAAATTCATTTTTATTGTAGTAAGAGCCATGATTTTTTTAAAACAATGATTTAGGTTCGATCAGTCAAAATGTTTCTAATGCTAAAACATTTATTATTTTATTCTATAATGAGAATAATTGAGATAATATATTCGTAATATCGACAAAAAATGATAAAATTGAACGTTTACATTAAAATGGCATTTATTTATTGCATATCAAATCTTTAATGCAAAATAGTCAATCGGAAAGAGCTTTCAAAACAAATTTTAAAAAATAATCATTTATATACAATGGTTTTTTAGTAATGTTTACTAATTGTAAATTTATTTCTTATACTTTTATTTTCTTTTTCCTTTACCCATATTCACTCCGAAACAAAATATATCAATCTTCACAATGCAAGTATTGTTTTTGACAGTTTTCTTTACGAGTAATTAATAATTATCAGCTATTAACTCAACCTATTTGGTCCATGTTCTGATTTCAAATGCACATGAAAAACTTATGCAATTCCCAGTTATGGATTCAACTCGTGAGTCGGATGCATTATTTACTCACCCACAAAGGCTACAAGATATATATTATATATCATATACATACATATTATATGTAAAACAAAATTTATAAATCTATGAGTCTTAAAAAATCTTACTTTTACTCGCTTTGACTCTTTTAACGTTTTAATAATATCTTTATGCAAGTCATACTTTCTTAGGTTTTTCATATTTGTATATTTTATTTGTATTTTACAACACTCTTGGATGAAAATATTATTTTTATACGCACAAAGAGCCCATTTCGGCACAAATACATTTATCCCGCGAGATTCGTATACACTGAGTTTTATTCAACCAAACATATTATATATTGTTGTAACTTGCTTTGCCACCTTATATTTAATATTGAAAAAAATATATTTTATTATTTTTAATTTTATATAAAAACCCACCATCCTATTTTCAGATTTAGAGATAAATAATAGATTCTTTCTATGCTTGCCTAATTCATAAAGTATCATTTTTAAAGTTTATTTTTGTAAATCTTGCCTTCATCTTTCATATAAAATCACTTTAATAAAATAACATCATAGTTTGCACATACTTTTTCATATATCAACCCTGTTTAGGCAAAAGGGTTTAACTCTCAGTTTTTTGAGAATCGCTTTTATTCGATAATCACGATGTATACAATGAAATATACGTTTTACTAAAAGGAATTAAGCCAAAAATGCTGGATTATTTATTATCAAAATTTAGCTTTATATATTGAAAAAAGAACAACCTGCTACGTTTGTTTGGCATGGAAAAAAGCATTAACCCTTAATATTCATAATTTATTTTTAATACTTTTTTTAATTATCAGACGAGGAAAATAAAACACCAATTAATTACTCATCATGTACTTCAGATTTGTGTCAATGTGACTTTGACTAAAAATCATTAACGAATGTTTTTGTGCCTCCTTTAAAATTTGTTCTGTCAGGGCTAATTCCTTTTGCCTAAACACGGCCGATATATAAGAATTTTCATTTACTATTTGAATAATATTTTATATATAAAAGCTAAATATAATATAACATCAACTGGTGACAAATGTTGGAATTGGGCTATATGTATATATTCTAACAATAATGTATAATATATAACTACTAAAACAATTTACAAGGCTTGGCGTGTACTAGAAAAGAAAACCTTCAAACTAAAATATAGTAAAATAATATTACATATCATCATTGCTCATACTGTATTTTATAAATATTTTTTATTTACTGCCACATATCGTATGTAAATCTTTTAATAAATTTTGTCATATTTGTTATTATAGGATTTAAATAAAATATTAAATCGTACGATATTTACTGGTTAAAAGTTATATAAGCACGTATTGCTTCCATTTTAAATTGTACGCTTTTCTGCAAGTCACTGCTACTTACATGGCCTACATAGGGAATATGGCCATTATGTTTAAAGGTGGCCATACAATTTATGTTCAAAGTGACCCTTTGGTCATTGTTTGAGGACGATGGTCAGGTAAAGTATAAAGTGATAAATTTGAATGGCTCCAAATAATAATCAAAGAGAAGTTTTACATTCGCGTAGATAAAATTTATACAATATTAACCCTCGTTGCGTACATCTATTGATATCATTAAATGAAATTTTCTCTATGGTCTTTGTTTATCAACTATGAACAGGATAACCTAACAAGGATTATTTTTAAATAAGTAATGAAATTTTTCTTCTAAATATGTGTATTTCATTTTTTTAATAGTTTTTTTTATTTTTTGTCGCCCTCATAGGTGAGTAGATAGTGGGATCCGACTCATGAGCTGAAGGTCACAGGTTCGAGGCCAGTGCTAGTCGCAAATTTCACAAATGTATATTCATATCTTCTGTAACCAGGACACGAATCCGAAACGGTTAAGCTAATAATTAACAACTATTACTTGTAAAAAAAAATGTTAAGAAAATCTTCATGCTGTGAAAATCTAATGTGTTCCATCTCGGATCGTATATGGAATTAAAAAAAGGTTTTTTATTAAAGTTTTCTCTGCTATTCAATTTGATATATTGTTTCAAAAAATTCATTTGATGCATCGAGCGTAGTACATAAGAGTACAATAAATAGATTAAAATTACTTCTGAGTTGTCTATTTCTGCTGATGTATCTTAAAATGATTATAGGACTACAATTCATTTAGGATCATAGCCTACTGACAAATCACTCCTTAAACCTCTGTTTTTTTAGATTTATCTCCAACTTTTCTGTTTTTTCCGTGACAATAATTTTTATCTCTTTCTTGATTGGCTGATGGACTGAGTGTCTGGTAAAGCTTTCTATCGTGATTAGTTACTCGTATGTTATCGGAAAACAATAAAATACCATAAATATAATGATATTTGTATTATAAGTACGGTTCGAGCTTTATTGATTAATCAAATTTAGAACATGAGAGCCATCACAATACATATTAATTTATATTATGGATAATACAATATTGACTAAACTTCACTATATCAAAAATGCCACTTTTTTACTATGGGTGTTCAAAGTCATTTTAGTGTTGCTTCCCTAAGATAATATATAGCAAAGTGTTATTTATTTCGTTATATTCTTTTCTAGTACGGTTACAATGAAATATAGTATATCACTAGAAAGAGCGTCGCAAGATATACTATACTATGTAGATATCTTAATTTTGCCAAAAATTGACATTGTATAGTTTACCTCCCTGCCACATATTATAAATTGAAAGTTATATTTATTTCGAGATATATAACAATATTTGACTTAAAATTTTCATTACTGACGATAAGTTGTAACAATTTTTATAAACACGTAAAATAAAATATTTCATAGTCAACCATTTTCATATGCATAATTAAAATAAATTACTTGAAATTTTAATGTTCATTTAAAATATAATCAGGCTGTCTTGTATGTGAGTGTGTGACGCATCCGAATTACGAGCCAAGGAACAAAGTTTCAAATCCCGCAACTAGCAAAATCACACAGTTTGTTTCTTGGGTTTTGGGTTTTGGGATATTGGGTGAGCTAATTACTACCTATAAAAAAATCTGTCAAAACATACATACTACGTCATGTCATATATACTACGCTTCTGAGAGGATATATTAATAAAGAATAAAAGAGTTATTATATATAATATTTTATATAATATAACTCAAAAAATATTTTTTCCATATATACGTTAAATGAAGTCGATTTCTAGGCTTGAAAAAATGTATTTTTCTAACAAAAGTTTCGAAAAATTCTTGTTACTCTCGTATCATAAATATGAGGCGCGAATACGGCAACAAAGTTAAGTAAAAAAGCGTAGAGCGACGTAAATTCTCTTTATTGGATCCTCCTAGTGACAATCATTATAAAGTTAATCTTTCCAGGACAGTAAAAGTGTTACGTTATTTTCGACGTCAATCGTTAGCCTCCACAGCGCGTGTAAGTATGTTAGTTTTATAGCTCAAGGCACTGTCGAAAAGCTCTTCCAGATATAACACAATCAACTAACTAAGTTTCGATCCTATTAGTGGTATCTAGGATTGTTTCAGTTTATAGGCGAAAGGAGCTTACGAAAATTGCTTACTGGCGTTCTTTTACAATTAAATTGTACGTTAACAAACATTCTTCGCTTTTTATTAAATTGAAAATATTTTATTTATACATAAATAAGTCTAGCCAACCAAAGAGAATATGAAATATAAGTACACGAACACTCTTTATTATTCATGATTTCTCAATTGATTTAATGCTATATTATTATAATAATAAGGCATTAGTATTCGTGCTTGTTATTAATATTTTAACCTGAAACAATGATAAAATGAAATAGTTATTCATATATATATGTTTCAAACATATCGAGAAAAAATTTAAGTGCTACATCGATTTACAAATTTCAAATTATTAATTCATATAAAAATAATTTATTAAGACCAAAGCCTTTAATTATTCAGTAAACTAGATTTTTCCGTTCTGGACAAGTAATATATAAAATTATCCTTCATTACTATATTTAGATAACATTATATTATATATGAAACTATTAAAGTTTATAGTATTAACTCAAAATTTAAGAAAGAATATAAGTCATAAAAAATAAACAAAAAAATATTTCAAAACGTTATTGTTGACAGGGGACTTAAAGCTCATGAGGTTTTTTATTTTATTGAATTTTTTTCTAATAAGATTCATTTCTTTCTTAATTTTACGATGTTATATAAATGATATTAACCGTATTTTAACCGCTGTAAAATTGTTCACCGATATTTTTCACTTTACTTCATTCTACATGCAATTTATTGATAAAAAAAACTAAGTATATCTTTTTCTCATTGATTTTTTCAAGATAATATTTCAAATCCTATTTTGATTCCATTTTCTAGCTATAAATAAAAATGAATGAATTAAGTTCTTGCAAAAAAAAATCCAGGTTGTAAAGTTTAAAAATATATAAGTAACAATTAGCCAATAAGTTTGTCTTTTCTGTGTACATACATTTTTTTTTATGCATAATCGCAACATTTTTGCTTTATAACGAATAATATACATCTCATTTTTGAATACATATGTTTAATTTCGAAATCAAATACTGCATCCTTATTGAGACACTTTATGCGTATATAATACAGTTTTCTATCAAACTGTGTGTATCATAAAATATCTCACACCTTTAATATTAACTTTATACTCATAAAAAACCTTTGATGTTTTAGCATTTTCTTGTTAAAAAGCTTATGAGATATAATTCAATGTTATTTTCGGCACACGCATTTATCAAAAGTGCATAAATAACTCAGACTGCTTTTATTAATAGCTCTCACAGTCCATATCCATCATAATAATTTATAAATTATGCTAGAAATATTGTAAACGTAAGGGAATAGATTAATAGAGACGTAGGCTTTTACAATCGTTTGTGGCGAAAAGGAAAATATTATTGCAAAGGAGGGATACAAAAAGATTTCTTCTTTGTTCTTATCTCATTTGAAACGATCACATGATTGTGTATTTGTTGTGTAATTCATGAAGGATCAGCTATTATTCGAGATAGACAAACAATAATATTGTTCAGTTATACTAAAACTTTTGTTACATGTACTTTAATCTTATTGTAATTTAACTTGTGCATATACGAGGATGTATGAGCATGCGTATGTATGTACACATCTATATATTTATTAATACGTCTTGGTAAAAAGAATAAACAAAAAACCAAATTATTTTGATAGATCAAATGAGGATTACCGTTATAAGTATCGCGCTTTATAATGTCATGTGTTTTCTTTCTAATATTACTTTGGTTGCAGTTATTTGTACATTTCAATCGTGTTCTATTTGCACGAATGTATCTTTTTTTTAGTTATTTTAATCAAAATTGCTAATGAGTAGCACTTTAAGAATTTTTAAGGAACGCGAGAAAACAAATGCATGAGTAAGTTAGTTGTGATTTAATTTTCAGTAAGTTTTAACCCATTTAAAAAAACGGTGTGATAGATTTAAGTCTTTTTTTACAAATAAACACGTGGTTGCCATCATTTTTGTTTTCTATTTTCCTGATAATGATAATTTTTTATAGAACTCGCTTCTTTGAAACGGTAGTTTTTTCAAAACTATGTTAAAGAAATACGACATTTTAAAATATTTACAAAAACTGTTGTTAACTATTTATTTATGAAAATGTTAGACTTTTATCTTGAACCAAATATAATATTTTTTCTTATGGTTATAATACTTTAAGTGTCGTTAGATGCTTGCATTGTAACAGAATCTATATGTTTATACTCGTTTACTTATAATTAAGATATAATTATTTTTACAAATATTGCTGTATTTTTTGCAATGCTTTAAATAGAT
>JAPMAE010001047.1:2125-17119 GCA_036584705.1 Rhyacophila sp. 25_7 | reverse complement strand
TCCCTTTTTTCTACTGATTTATTTATTATTATCAATTGTGTTCTTTAAATAATAATATGTAAATAAACAATGTGAGAAATGAGGGTAATGTTTTCCATA
The DNA here is from genome assembly GCA_036584705.1 of Rhyacophila sp. 25_7. NCBI lineage: Eukaryota > Metazoa > Arthropoda > Insecta > Trichoptera > Rhyacophilidae > Rhyacophila > Rhyacophila sp. 25_7. Next base: position 17,020 of record JAPMAE010001047.1, on the reverse strand, counting down.
TCAATTTCTTAAGCAAAGTGTATTTAATTAATTTAAAAACTACCTAATAATGTTTACTAGAATAATTTGTTATCCATCCATCAAGAGAATTTTGAAGAGCTTATAATCCATAGTCTGCGTGTAAAAACTTCTGGTGGTAAACTGTATTAAAATGGGCTTTTTATCTGAATAAATAAATCAATGCGTAATGAAAGAATGAATTCATGTGTCGCTCACTATATATTGTCATTTTTATTCAAAAGAAAATTATGATAATAAAAAAAAAACACTTCTCGACCTTGTTTATGTTCTTTTCTTGGAAAAATAGAATCTGACATAAACGTTGTATTCCACATATTTTTAGCATTTTGGAACCTTCTAAATGATTTTTTTGCATTACATAAAAACATGAAAAAATATTGCTCATACAATGATTATGAATATAATATAATGCTGTCACAGTTAGCCGAAGAGTTTTACACGCCGGCTATAGATTTTGAAGAAGACAGAAATAACCAAATGTTAGTTTCATTTCAAAGAAAGGAGAGTCTATCATCGCTCGGGATGGAAAATATTTTTTTTTATTGTAACAGTATTAAATGAAGAGCCACGTAATAAACAATGTATTCATAGTAGTAGAAAAGATACACATTTAATGTTTTTATCAGTCAATGTACTTAGAAAGTTTTATTTTAAAATTGATAATAATTAGTAGGAAATGTTACTTGTTTCAGAATTTGCATGTTTATTTGTATTCTACTGTTATTCAACTATATTTTAATGTGTATATTTCAAGTGACAAATATAATGAAACGAATAGTTGAAATTTCCATCTCCATATTACAAGGTGAATCATTCTTGCTATAGGAAACGGGTTTGAATATTTAATTTTTCTCAACTTTTCAATTAAACCTCTTTCTATAGCAAAGTGGTAGGTTAAATAATATTTGTGTAATTAAGAAATATTAATTTGTGCGTAACACATAGACATTCATCCATAAATACATAAAATACATCATGTTAAACATAGCATAACATAATATATATGTCTTAGCAATTTGTAGACTCTGTTGCTTCAATGTTACTCTGGTGAAACCAGATAAAATTATACAAAATAGAAACATTTTGAGACTTTCAATGGGTTGTTCTATTTTTGAAAGGTAGATTAAAGTTTTTTAGTGTCATCATAATTACCAGGCATAGTGTAATTGTTATCCTTTGTCTTATCACTTAATACTGATATATGTTTTTTGTTTGTTGGTGATCTTACATCATCAATCAGTCGGACCATTAAAAATAAGTCAACATATATGGTTAATACCGCTTTAAGATTACTTTATGTCACCACACTGATGTCTTACTTATTTTAAAACTGAAATTAAATCAAATAATTATGTATTGTGCAGATTTGTCGATTTCCCAATGGATTTTTTTACAGTTGCACCTAATCCCTAAATTATGAAAATCTTAAAAGCATGCACATACGTTCAGTTAAAATATAATATGAAATTTAATTTCCTAATTTTTCTTTAACTAATTTACATCAGTCACCCTCAAATTAAACACGGGTGAGTCCACATGATCTCACCACCCTACGTGATTCATTTTAAATGATTAAAAGTAAATATATGAATTTCCGCACTTTCAACTAAAGTTTAGTTTGTTTTTACCATCATGCAGTAGATTCTTTGCACACTAAGAGAATTGTCAATATATTAAAATAATATTCATATGTGCCGTATTGTTTAATACATCTGTACCAGAAGGCCTGGAGTAAAATAAATATTACCTAGAAGAAGATGAAAAATTATTGTTTTCATTTTTCCATTATTTTTGCCATAAGTTCAATGAAATATGTGTTGAAGTTAAAGAATGTGACAATAGGAGTGTGTGAAGGAGAGACATGCCTTATGCCATAGATAAAATAAACATTCGAAGAATCTGTATTGGATAATTGCTAACCTACAACTTTTTATGTTGTGAATTAACATGTTTTTTTGAGGGAGGTTTCATTAGGGTGACATTGATTTAACTTTAAGCGTAATATGAAATCATAAGTGTAATGTTACTACATTAAGTAATTATAATAATTCTTATCGCATACCTATTATCATTATGATTGTAATGATAGTTATTGTTTTATTAATCGATTATTGTATAGATTCGAATTTGTACATACTAATAATTAATCGATAATTTTGATGTATCAGAATGATAAAAATAGTATGAGCAAGTCGGTGCAGAGAATGTTTAGCCATCAAATGACAGTCATAGATATTAAACAATAATGAAGTATTCAATAAACAGTGTTAAACAATTACATATTTTGTTTTATTTCATTATCTCTGTCAGATCAATATGACAAAAACTGGTCTGGCAAAATATATTTTGGGTCCGTCACTACGGTCACTTATGAACCACCTATCTTGAAAGTGGTATCCCAATACTAACTATGACACGGAGGCCTCCTCGAATCCAGGATATGGTACAGTTGTACCAAACTCCACGCAGCCGTCCGGCCCGATAACGAGACCTTGACTTATATAATCCATGATACATTTGAAATTGTGTCTACCAAGAAGCTTTCTTTTTATGAAATCATTTGTATGTAAGTGACAGTGTGATACATTGAAAAAATAAGCTAGCAAAGTTTTTCCTTATATTATTATAGTAATTTTGTTGTCATTTTTTCCATTCTCAAAATATTACTTAGCAACTTTTCTTAATGATAAAGAAACTCTCGAAGACTTGAATAGAGGAGGAAATACTTTTCATTGGGACTTATTGAAAAATATTTTGCTGATACAACATCAATGTTGTATGACAATCACAAAAATGTAGTATGTCACTTGTCGACACCTCCTATGTAAAATATTGTAACTTTACAGGATAATATGCGATGCTTCCAAATTGCACTTAAATACGAATTATGAAATTCTGTATATGGTGTTACCATGCTAGATACGAAAAATTAAAGAAAGTGAATAGTGTCATTTTGAAATTGGAATACTTTACGTAGGTGGCATTTGTTTGGAAGTCTCACAAATTTTCTTTTGCGCCATAATTCAGTTGCTTTACATAGAATTAATATGTCATACTGATACCTAAACATGAGATTTTTCAGTTTTTTTTCATATTACTACCCTTATACAATAGTTTCTACATTTATTCGAAAACCAGTTTCTCATGTAACTGATGAAAAATTCAAATGCTTTTTCTTTACATTTGAAGCCAAGACATGAACACAAATATTTGAGCTCATAATTAATAAGTCCTAATTATTGAAAAAAAAACCATAAAAATAATCTTCATCATGCGAAAATCCATATATTCTTTCAGAGTAGCAATGAAATGAGATAATAATAATAAAATTTAAAAAATACGGTCGCTTTCATAATATAACACATTCGTTTGACGAGTCGGGCATTGCGGGCTCAATTCTCACAGCTGGCAAAGATTAAGAGAAGGAGATGGGCGAAATCGGTTGAGCTAAATATTATCTTCACACTGTAAAGATCCATATGGTTTTCATAGAATAAATATGGTTGAATAAAAAATTATAAATATATACTTATTCAGTCAATGTCTTTTTAAGTTTCTCATTTATTTCTCAAAATGCAAACACTAGAAAACAATAATAATTATCTAGTATGTACTTATCTTGTATTTTGCTATGATATAAATGTAGCAGTAGTTAATTACCTTTATTAAATGAACTTCTCAGGGTCTTGTAAAGCGACAAACAACCTTTCTCAGGATGAATGAACATATTTGGGAATTATGGGAAATTCGGATACGCAATTATTTTTTCTTGAAACGAATTTATATTTCAGGTAATGATGTTTTCACATTTCCTGGATACATTTCTTTTACTTCAAAACGATTTTATTTGTTACCAGATGGTAAGAAATGATGAAATATTGCACTATTAAACATATCACACAATACTTTTCTTACAATTTATTAATTTGCATCATGCTGCAAGCGAATTACTTTTTCGTTAAATTAATTTCATATTAACAAAATATACAGGAGTATTCAGAGATCAGGAAAAATAAATCTTGTCAGTCAAGATTGGCTAAATAACATCACACTTTTGATACTTTAAATACTTTGAAATTGAGACAAATAAACAACCTATTTATTTTACAATCCATATCATAAAATTGATGAATAAATAATATTCTCTAGACAAATAAACAGAATCCAATATTTATTAAGACACAAATTTGCAATGATTTATTTCTTAAAATGTTATTTACCGAGGTAAATAACTACAGAGAGCAATGTAATAAATAATCTTCTGATTTCGCAATGTTTTTTTTTATATTAATTCTTTCTGTAAATTCTCTTTCTTTCTTTTTGTGAATTTTAGAAAGCATTATCATCCCAAAAGTAGATAGAAATAATAAATAATTTTGTAATGTTGCCATGATTTTCCATACACAATAAATTTGAGAAGAACTTTGGTCGAATCATATATATGCCTTTATATTAATTGATTATTTAATTTGTGCCTACAATATCATGGCATTTCAAGTGCATAGCTATCTACAATACGAATGTTCCATTGATTAACGCACTATTTTAGTAAAACACACTAGCTAAGACTAAGCTGCCATTTTGTTATTTTTTACAAATGTTAATTGGTATTGTATTAAAATTACATCAATAGAAATGTATAAGAGATATTTATATAAACATTACTAGAGCAAGACTTGATATAGACTGGCAAAATTCAATAATACAAAAATCCCTCGATCAATGTGGTCTTTGATTTGGTACATTCAATGATTGATTACTCCTTGTATATCTGTAAATTTGAGAGAAGTTAATTCAATATGATTTATTAACTCTAGATTCATACGTTAGAGAAAGCAATTTATAAAATTCATTTTTATAACCGATTTTGTAAATGCACACTGAAAACTATTTTCGGATTAAATTCATGTAGAAATATATGTCTAGTACGTGTTGTGATCGAGAGATTGTTGTCTTTTCGAGTATTTTAATATATATCAGTACCCTGGAACCGAACTGTATTAACTCCAAAATTTTTAAATTTCACTTTTTTTTATTAAACATCATGAATTTACCTCTTCTATACCATTGTAAAGAGTATTCCCATATTAAATATTTTCTGAGATATTGCGTTTTAAAAAGTCTTAAGTAAATCTTGATTTTGGAATCAAAGAATATTTGAATCATTTAATACAAATGGTTCTACTGAGAAGTTAGGAATATGTGACTTAATATAGTTGAGTTCTAGGGTACTGATATTTGAAATATATTAATAGTTCACCTTATTTGTTTTAGATTTTTATGAAATCGTTCACTTTATGACACAAGACGTAAAATTTGAAAGCATGTAATTCTTCCAAGAATAAAACTTAAATTATTATAAGCTGAATTTCATGCAGCTGACAAGCATTGGAATTAAAAATGTGAACATAATATATACAAAAAAAAGTTTATTGTATTTAATGTTTTTAAATCATCCCTTCAAGAAATAAAGAAAATTATTTTTTTTCCAAGAAGTCTTTCACAATACATGTATATTGCATTGGATTTTCATACAAGCCAGCAATACATGTGAGAGTAGATTGAGAATTGGAAAATATTAAATATTCCTTATATTCAATTTCAATTGGTAAACATTCCAAAGGTTTAAATCATTATTATTTTGGATGTGTTTACTATTCACGAAACCAAAGTAATAAAAATTGCAGATTAGTTTGTTATGCTTATGTACGTTAATATTGCAAAATGACCAATTACATTGATACTAGGGTGAACTTAAAAGATGATAGATTTATATAACATCGAGTGAAGCTGTACGAAAAATAGTTTCGAGTATAATATACTTCCCTTCAGATTGTTATTAACAGGTTTCATCTTTCAGCGTCTTTATGATACTGAATATTTAAGTTATTCTCATGTTTTTTACAGGTGTACACTTGACCTGACCTCGAATTGATCAAATTTCAATTGAAACATGTCTAATCACAGATTCGATTATGCATACAAGTCTATTTGTTCGAAAAAAATTAATTCATCTAAAAAATGTGCAAACTTAATACTTTAAGAAATTTACTTGTTACCACTAGGGAAACGCTCGACTTTCATCTATCAAGATAGCTGGGAAACGTTCGGGCATATTGTAATACTCGTATGATTTTATCACATTTTTTTTTCAGTAATAAACGGTATCAATAAGTTTTCATATCGTCAATGTCATATCATACTTTCAAAGATAAATTAGCTAAAAATGATTCAGCATAAGTTTTCTGAAACAACAGTGAAAAACCAGCTGTTAAGTACAAATATTGTAAGTTTCCTTGATTGCTTAGACAAAAAATTGAGTAAAAAATACACTCGAGTGTTCCCCGATGTTGCACAATAATAATGGGAAAATATTCACCTTTAAAATAAACTGATCAAATTCAAAAACGTAAATTTCTTATCTCATAGTAAATATTACTTTACAAATGTCACAGACGCAGTATACGTACATCGAACTGCCGCCCGCAAGCTAAAATTAAAATGATTTGCAATTGAAATGTTGCTATAATTCAATCACCGTATTCGCTAAGGCAGCCATAGCGTAAGCGCATCACTTAAAGTTTAAATTCACAGTAATTTTTAATACTATTTTATAAATATATTTAGAATTTAAATCCCTCTACAAAAACTATTTTTAAAATAAATATGAATTAAACAGCATGGAATTATTATGAGTTCTATTTCATTTTATAAAAATATTTAGGCTATTAACTTACTTGCATAAATAAAATGTAGTCTATCTATGTTAACCTCTCTAGGAGCGAGTTTTTGAATCACGGTTGCACAATTGGGTGAAAGTTTTTTCATTAATCTAGCTTTAAGTTTGATTTGTATTAAATGTATGCAATTTTCTTGTTGTACAATGTATATTTGATGCATAAATAATATATACAAGTGTTTTATTGCTCGGTATTTGATGTATATATACGTATATACTTCTTCGAAGCAAATTTTGAACGGACGCACATGCGCGTCCATACTCCTGGACAGGTTAAGTAAGAAACGAGAGATTTCAGGTTAAGTACTACAGTGAAGAATATAGAATTAAAAATGCTGTCATTTCTGTTTTGAATATATCACTTATGGCACGATATGATCATGTTGAGAAGCTTTGTCCTAGGATGAAGTAATAATATTATTATTGAACATTCTAAACGAGCAAAGGGTTACTTTATAATCTGACCAAAGACAGAGTGCACGGATGAATCCAATAAATATTATTTTACGACGATAGAGGCATCAGCCACTAACTTGACTTATTGGAATTCGTAATGTTGGTTCAAATGCATGTGGAAATGTAATAGATGAATTAAAGTTTGATCCTATAATTTACAAATCAAAAGTACAATGAGCTAACTTCTGCAACATGACAAAAGATGATTTAAATATTTATCATAGAATAGAAAACAAATTTAATTTTTATGCAAAGTTTAGTCATTTCTCACAATACACTCCATAACAGCCGCATACAAATCTGAGGTATTTTTTGACTATAGTATGCTTACGTACACATATGAATATTAATTAGCATGCGCCAAAAATGTTTGGTGTCACATTTTATTACATGAAAAATGAGTTTTTGTCGAGAGATTCAAGTTTTATTTTCTATTCAATTTAACGTTAAATGAACACTTTCTCATATTTTTATTACTATGACATAATTTTGGAGTACCTACAACAGTAGAAAATTACGGCAAGCTTTAAATTGACAGAAGCAAACTGTTGCTGAGTTTTTTCCAAGATAAAGTCGCAACATCACAACGTTTATATGTTTAGCGATTGAAAGTAATCTTTCAAATGAAATGCATTATCTTTAGGTCCTCCGAAATCTGCCAGAATTAAGTAAAAATTTCACTAAAACGATAAATAAAAGAAATAAAAAGAAATTATATCAGTGTAAGAATATCATTTTATTTATTTGAAAATAAAATTGTTATAAACTTAAAATAACAATATGACAAACAAAATCAGATAATTAAATAGTTTTGTACAGTTACGAATAAATGCATGCATTTTTAAGTGTCCACTAAAACAGAGCTTTTCTTAATTATTTCCAATCGTCATTAATGAATAGAGCCGTTGATTTATTATGATTTATTGTATTTTCCTTTGCACTCGAGATCAATTTTGTACTCAGTAGGTAGCTAATTCCGAAAAAAAATTAGAACATGTACACGTCAGGTCACACCACTACAGCGAGACATTCGAGTAATAAGGCTGATTCTAAGATGGAATTCGAGGGCAAAGGGTTATGTACCAATATATCAAATATAAAATTAGTTTCTTCATATTTCATATGAACATTTCCATTTTTGTAATTATAAGCAATGTTTAAATAGACACTAGAATAATTTTCTCTTCATGATGTGTTTATAAATTATTCTTAAATCTCGCTTTTGTCCCATTATTCGTGATATAAATACTGTTCCACATCTCTATTTAAAATACTCTCTTACAGACAATGAAAAATATTATCATTTACATACACTGATTTGCTTACAAAGTAATGATTTTTTATGAAAACATCATTTATATAATATAATAAATAATTTAATATTTTACTGCAAAAATATTTTTTTTAATTATATACCATAATAATTATTAGTTGCACAAGACGGGCAGAGTTGAGAATGATCAGGTGTTTTCCACGACAGACCGCCTTCCAAAACAGATCAAATCATTGACATATAATCCCTTGCGCGGATCGAATATTGAATTTCCAAAGAAACCAAACAGATAATGAAAATATTAATATGTGAAATGCGTATTTGTTCTCGTAATTTGGAAATTTAGGGTTCTTGGAAAGTCCCAACTCTGCTCTGTTCAGAAAAATTAAGATTAAAACAAATATCGCGGAACTGTGAATCCTTTATTTAAATAAATAAGCAGGAGTGACGAGTGACGATGGATGAAATAAATCAAATTTGTATTTCTCACTAGGCCATAAGTAACATATTTTTCTGTTGAAATTATTGACAAAATCGTCCAAAGAAAATTTCATGACAAAAATATGTTTATTTTGTAAGGGTTGACAAAGGATTTTCGCCAGTTCCGATGGATGAAATAAATTACTTCGACCGATCGATCGTATTCTCTGCCCAGAATTTACTTTAAATATTTTCATCATCAACAAAGACAGAGACATCCGAGTAATTATGAATAAATAAATAAAAAAAATATTTTCTCATTCTATTCAACGTTAATAAATCTATTAAGAGTATTAAAAAAGGTTTCTAAGCACAAAAGCGACAACATTGAGCAGAAAAGATTATTTTTAAATACGTGTTATTCTTGCTTTTCATATTTGAACATTAGAATCTTCAAAACCTATTAGATAATAAGTATTGTATTATTTAGAAAATTATTGTCAAATATATAAATAAAATTGGGTGTATTTTACGACAAAGTGACATATAATTAATATTACTGTAAAATTTTTGTAAAAACTGAAAGTCGTCAACTTCAAATGAAGTTAAGTTTCAGGCGACTCGAATGAAATGCATCATCGCAATTCGCAAAATAAAAAGTTCTACGCGTAAAAATTCTCAACTACTATTATTGGCGTGAAAATAATAGGATGATGATAAAATGGGTTTCATTTATAAAATTCGAAAATTTGTTTGAGTTTTCATTTTACATCCCTCGAGGGTAGCCGAGATTAATGAATGCGACCCTAGAAATATCGATATACACATATGGGGGACACAACAGGTTCAAAATTAAATTAACATTTCTTACAAACGTATATTATCATAGTATGAAGTTTAAAATGTACAATATAAAAATTCAGCGTAAATAGCACAATACAATAATTAATAATAAATACAGTTTCCCTTCATGTCGAATAAAATATTTGCGTTAATTATTAAAATTACATTTGAAAAATAAAAAAAGTTTCAAACACAGGAAATTTCACAATAATATTATCTAAATATTATATATAACTGTGCACGAGTTAAAAAGATAAATGGACATTTAGCAATCTAAAAGAAGCTTTACATCTGACACTTCAAGGAGTAGTTTTAATATTACGGCGCAGACTGTCACCGAGCACCGAAGGTGAACTTGGCGCTATTTACTTGGCATTAGACCAACAGTTTGTATAGAATTGTAGAATTGTAATTGGACACAAATGTATGCAAAAATACATTTGCATCCGAATATATCCTGATGAAGATACATTGTTTTATATAAATATAAAGTATATTGTGAAATGAATTTAAATTAAAAAAGACATCTGTAATTTACAACACTTTTATGTAAGGATGCAGAAAAATACAAAATGTACGACAAGTGTGCAGAACATATTTTACAAGAATCAGATGTAAAGCCCGTCGACGTAACAAGATATTTTACAATATACACTATTAGTGAATTTCAGAAATAGACAGCGATATCACCTATCAATTAAAATATATACGATTTACAAATTCAAATATATCTTTTGAAGCGACATTCATATAAAGCTGCAAAATAATAATAAAAACGAACTAGGAAACAGGGTCAAAGCTAGCGACTAATCGGATGTTCAAAAATTACAAAACCGTCGATTCGAATCGGGGCATTTTTTAGTTAAAAAAACTTAAGCACCTAAAGTTGTCAAATATGTCTCGGACATAATTATACATAGAGATTATTTTAGTAGTTTTTACAATAACACTTCAGGCGTTATTAATTATCATGATTTGGTTCTAGCGACCCGCCACGTCACCGGGCACACGAGCACGTCTCCAGCAGAGTGACAGAGTGACGCTATTCTTTAGCTGCCTACGCTAATTAATTAATGTTTATTTAATAGCTGAATAAATTAATCGACAACAAAAATAGCCCCCTCGCGAATATATTTTGTAATAATACATTATAAAAGAAGTTTATTATACATGCGATCAATGAGAGCCTTTATTATCGATAGTGCGCTTTAGACAAAATTCTTTATAAAAATGACAAAGAAAAGCAAAAACAAATTGCTACAAAACATATTACATAATGTATGGTAGAATATTAAAAAATAGCATCGAAACGCTATCAGTTTTGAAAAGTTTTGTCAAAAATAATCTATTGCTTTTCAAGAATATTAAAATCAACGGTTGCAATAAAATAGCTACCTTTATCTAGGACATCGCGAAAGTCTGAATACATCTTACGATAGTTAATTAACAAAACATAAATCACATATCATCATAATATTTCTCATATACGACTTTTCTTACAATGAAAACTGTGGTATTTGTGAGTAGTTTGAGTCGACAAGCGATTCCGCCTCTCTAGATTATTTTTTAGAACGGTTTTCTATCTCTCATAGGTTTGTCGTAATCCTCAGTTTGAAACGGGTCGATGCGAAGCCGTCGGACTATTTGGACTCTTATATAAAATGTGCTGCTCGAAATTCAGTCCTGGTTTCTAAAATGCATAAATCGTAAACCCGTTAGCGTGAATCGTTTCTTTCAAATATATTTAAAACTAAGACAGGTTAATGAAAAGTAAAACAGTTCGGCCAGCAAGATACTTCCACGATGTTAAATATTTTATATTTCAAATAAATTTGGCCTTTTCTTAAATGATATTTTAAGGATAATGGATATTTTGCGACCGAGAGATAAAAAATTGTCACCCATGGTAGATTAGTTATACATACAGGTCACTCATTCTCAAAGGGTCAAAGGTTTGATGCTCCGTTTTTTAATATCTAAAGAATCAAATAATTACCTAATTTTTCCCTTTCTTCCCTTTTTTCTTCCCTGAACCGCCTTTGGGAGATTTCATGAAACCGGTAACTGAAAAAAAAAAAATGTAACATATTATTGCATATGAAAGTAACACATACTGTAGACATTTGAAACCAAACCTCTTACAGGAAAAAAAATGAATAATCGACATTGCAGTTCTGATATTGAAATGATAAAAATAATGTTGAAAATAAACTCACATTTATCAGCGACACTCTTTGCCCCTTCGGCTGTTGACTCCAAAGCGCTGTCCGCCTCTTCCCCCATCTTCTTACCGAAGCTCTTTGCGTCTTCGCTTATCTTATTCTTTGAATCCGCAACATCGTTGGCGACCTCGCTCATCTTTTCACCGGCTTGATTCTTAAGTTGGCTTCCTTTTTCTCCGACACTGCTCATGAATCCCCCGATACTTTTTCCGATAGATTTTCCCTTTTCCCCGACTCCTGTAGTGAAGTTGTCTAACTTTTCACCTGCGACTTTGCTTTGTTCAGAGATTCCTTCCGCCATTTTGTCGGTCGATTCGCCGATTTTGGCACCGAGTTCATCACGCTTCTCGCAGAAGTCATCCGAAGCCTGACCCATTTTCTCACTTAACTGTTGACTTTGTTCTTTTATGCTACTGCTGATATTTTCCCCAGCGAGTGTTAAATCTTCAGAAACTTCTGAAAATTTATCACCCATGCTATCTTTTGCAGCACCGAGTCCACTGGATATTTGACCGAGTTTTTCTTGTCCTTTGGAACTTAAATCGCTCGTTGCTTCTCCAAATCGCTCGTTAAAATCTTCCCCCTTTTTACTTAAGTCATCGGATATTGCCCCAAACTTATTGCTGACTCCATCTTTGACAGATCCAAATTGGTGAGACAGGCTATCTCCGGTATCATGAAGACTATTTGAAGCAGCGTCAACTTTGTCGCCGATATTATCTTTGACAGCACTCAGTCCGCTGGATAACTGTCCAAACTTTTCCTGAGTTTTTGAACCCAAATCGCTAGTCATTTCTCCGACTCGATGACTCACATCGTCTCCCGCTTTACTCATTCCGTTGGAAAAATCACTAAATTTGTCTCCTAGATTGTCTTTGGCGACACCGAGTCCGCTGGAGAGTTGGTCGAATTTCTCTTGACTCTTGTCACTCAAGTCACTGGTCACTTCACCAAACTGCTGACTTAAATTATCTCCAGTTTTACTGATACCGCTGGAAATTTTACCAAATTTGTTGCCAATACCGTCTTTGACTTCACCGATTTCACTTGAAAGCTGTCCAAACTTTTCTTGGCCAGTAGTGTTCAGATCATCTGTCACTTGTCCAAATTGTTGGCTCAAATTATCGCCTGCCTTGCTGATTCCATCGGATACTTCGGAAAATTTAGCTCCCAAGCCATCCTTCGCTGCACCATATCCGCTGGATAATTTACTAAACTGCTCTTGACCCTTGGCACTTACATCATAAGTTATTTCTCCAAATTGATGACTTATATCGTCTCCTGCTTTAGTAAAACCGCTAGAAACATCACCGAATGTTTCTCCGAGGCTATCTTTGGCGGCACCAAATCCGCTGGACACTTGTCCCAATTTATCTTGACCTTTGGCACTTAAATCACTGGTCATCTCTCCAAATTGTTGACTCAAATTATCTTTTTTCTGCTCAAGAGCACTTGAAACTTCTCCAAACTTATTACCGACGCCATCTTTGACTGAACTAAATCCAGTGGAAAGCTGATCGAATGCATCTTGACCTTTAGCACTCAAATCACTTGAAACATCCTCAAACTGGTGGCTCATGTTATCTCCTGCTTTACTTAGACCGCTGGAAACATCACTCAACTGATCTCCAACATTGTCTTTAGCGGCACCAAGTCCACTGGATATTTTACCGAGCTGCTCTTGACCCTTGGAACTTAGATTATCAGACGCTTCTCCGAAACGGTGACTCATGTTTTGTCCGGTTTCACTGAGACCACTTGATACATTGGTGAATGTATCTCCAAGATTATCTTTAGCGGCACCGAGATTGGTGGCCATTTTAGTGAATTGATCATGCCCCTTTGCAGACACATCACTCGCCATATCTCCAAAGTGTTGACTTAAGTCATTTCCTTTTCGGTTCACAGTTTCTGATAAATTTTTGGACTTTTGTTCGAGGTTAGCATTAGCAGCGCTGACACTATCAGATATTTTTCCATATTGCTGTTCAGCTTGAGAAGAAATATTGCCAGAAATTTGACCGAATTGGTGGCCAACGTCAACACGTTTCTGATTGAAATCTTGCGCCAAGTCATCACATTTATCAGATATGCTGTTGGAAACGTTATCGGTCTTTCTTCCGATGCTATCTTTGGCTGAGCCAAAATTGTCAGACAAATTTCCAATCATATTCGATCCTTTGAAACTCAAATCGTCAGCGATCTGACCAAACTGTTTTCCCATGTTGTCACCTTTCTGTTTAACGTCAGCAGAAAACTCGTCATATTGATTACCTAAGCTATCCTTTTTATCTCCAAAGTCACCGGAGATGTCATCAAACTTATATTCAAGGTTCTGAGCTTCGCCTTTCAGATTTCCTGATAACTGACTAAGCTCATTGCCATAGTTATCTCTTTCATCATTCAGATATGAAACTAACGTGTCCTTCTGACCGGCCAAATCGGAAACTGCCTTATCATAATTGCCCTCAAAGTTATCGCTCAGTTCTTTATATTTCTTGTTACCTTTTTCCGGCAAATCACATTTAATATGGCCAACTTGTTCTTCTATATCTTCTTTGAAACTAGCCATGTCATTGCCAAAATCAATGACATTTCCACCGAGTCGCTTTCCAAAGTGATCCGAATCCTTTTCGAAACTATAAGATAAGTCTTTCAATTTATTGGAACCTTCTTCCAAAGTATTGTCAGCGTCTCCTCCAAATTCAGCCAATTTTTCCCTTAGTAACATTTCTTCTTGCTTTTTAAGAAGTTCATCCATTTTGTTCGGTTTTCTCTTCATCTTGATGCACGTCTCGTGTACTTCTTCTCTGGGGTCTTCATCTACTACCAACTTCGTATTATAAATCAAATCTTTTTCTTCCTGTCTCAGCTTTGGTTCAGCGAAGTTTGAAAACATATCTTCAACTTTGTCCAAGAGA
>JAPMAE010001046.1:7915-21668 GCA_036584705.1 Rhyacophila sp. 25_7 | reverse complement strand
TAGTATGTATGTGATATTGAGATAACGCCATGATCCATTCAGGTCCATTGCCGACTGCTCGGCTACCTTCCAGCCTTCGTTGTTCTTAGCTTTCCGTCTTCAGTGATTTACATTCAGGCATTCTGCTATCTCATGATCTTATTCACACTATCTCCCGGAGCAACCCACGGTCCGAACGTCTACTGGAGTTTTTTCAAGTGCCTGCATAGCTGTTTTTTGTTTCTCATTCACATATAACTATGATTTTCAGGGTCACATTGCAAACTCATAATTTAATATTTATTTGGGATCTGCAATAGTTTGTCTCTTACATATTTAGTATTTTGAGGACAAGGAGACATAGATAAGCGTATCATACTGTTAGATATAATGAATTCAAAAGTCTCAAAACGGTATTCGAAAGAACTCCAGAAGTTATTCGACCTCTCGATCGCTTTGGGAAGAGATGAGTTATGATAATATTCCAAAAAAACAAATCAGTAGAGTGTCAACCGAGAGTTCTGAAGACAGAAACGCTTGAGAGAGATTGTACAGTCGATTGTTGACCTGAATGGTTTATAGCACCACATTTATAAAATAATCAATGCTTTTTAATTAAATAAATTTCTCCAATTGCACAAATAAAAAGGTGAGCGAAACGATGGCCGTCAGCAACGGTCATCTGCCCAACAGCTACGAGGAAGGCGAAGACAAGCCGATGCTTATCGTGAAGAAGTCCGGAGATGGTCCTGGCATCACGGCACTCATCAACCGCCAGCTCCAAGGTAACCCCGTCTGTCTATTACCAAATAACGGAACTCGCTATGTATAAAGAAACATGTTGGCGTTGTACCCTATTTGTCATTATCTGAAACTAAGTACTTTGTACAACGTCTGAAAGGTGTAGAGATTTATTTAATTGAAGTATTTTCATTCTGCATTGATTTATTGTGGATGAATTGTTATACACATACAAATGCTTACAATTGTACTTTTTGTGCTGTGAGTGACAAGTTCTATGCTTTTACTATTGTTTTTTCTCATATTTATTAGTGTGAGCACGATATTAACACTTTAAACTAATGTTTCACAACTGATGAGGACCCCAGTACATTCAACTGCTGTTGTATTCAGTCATCTCTGTGACACTATTCTTCTGAAATATTTTTCTCCCGCATATGTCTATTAAATCTATCCGTAACAGAGTCGCACGTGACGGTATTACCATGCAATTAACCACAAAAACTAGAACTAAAGAAAAAATATGACTAGTAGTTCATCTTGTCATCCGATCCTTGGTGTGATAAAATGCACTGCTGACGCGATGTGCTGACGACTCAATCAACCTGGCCGTCCAAATGCAAAATTTCTCCCCATAAAATGCTCTAATCTTTGAAAAAGTCTTAAAATTGGCATATCGGACTTGTGTGAGAGTGGATTCTAGTGAATAGCTCTGTATGATATGAAAGCATCAGTGGAAACTCCTGTAAAAAGTGTGCAGCCATCTGCTAGTCTTGCCCCCATCTTCAGTTTGGCTTATCTACAAAATTACTATGTCCAGTTAGAAATTGACCGGTCAACTATGAATGTATGAGTCTCAATTGTCTAGTCTTTAAGCTAAAACCAAATGTGATGATACTTGAAACCACGCATGAAGTAACTCAATTTTTGTACAAATTAAAGTCATTCTAACACTCATTTAACTTAATCGATCCTAAGTGGAATATATGAGCACTTATCCTCATCTGTTGCTATAGCATATGTTAGATCACTTTAATAATTTCAAAAAAATCATTACACCTTTCAGACGAATATATAGCCTTTGTTGTCGTGTGTCGAATTCCTGTTGAAATCAGCAAAGGTTTACACAAGAAAAATATACTGTCTAAAGCCTTTTTTATTTCTTGTAACTCAACAATACTCAAAATCGATATTTTTCTTTCAAATCAGTGATTTTATTTATCTGTACAGTGCAATCGAAGCCTCAATTAATATTTTTTCTTGACAATGCTGAATAAAAATACAAGGCAGAATAATTTTCCTGTGTAAAATTTTTGTGTAGATGTAACTAAAACCCATATTGGCAACCCTGTTGTAACTCTAATTAATATGAGCCCCCTTATTAAACATATTTATATTAGGTTATATATTAATGGTCTTTGTTATCTCGTTTTGAAATGTGATTTTTAAAAATATCCAAACGTTAGTTACTATTTGGTCATAGGTGAACTAATATTTAATATGAAACATTTCATACATTTTTTTTTATTATATTAGATTTTATGAATTCCTGATAGAGTAGTTTTTTTTCAACACTTGCAACATTGTTATTTTAGTTATTTCATAATAATATTTTAATAACTCTGTTGATATATGTGTTAATGTTCTCTAAACTGTGTGTTTTTTTTAACACCCTTTTACAATGATTTTTTTTGTGTCACAATGCATATCTTATTTTTAACACAGATTAGGCATTAGGATATACAAAGAATAAATTCAACTCTAAAATATTCAGTTCTTTTACTTTACTGTAAAATACATTTTTTCGACTTATAGTGTTGTTTTTCAAACCCATTTCATGGTAAGAACATCAGTATAAAAAAAAACACAGTTTTGAGGCAAAAATTAATAAAGCTCTCACGGGATTTGTCATTTTATTCAAACATTCATTTTAAAATCATCTCATATTTTTGAATGTTTGCATTATTAAGCTTTTTTGGATAAAATAGGCATTTAATTTTTTTCTCGTAGAGTTCATTTAAATTATGCCTAGTCCTTTGATTTTTTTTTAAATTTTAACCAAACAATACGTTTACTTTTTCTAGTTGCTATTGAAATTTATTTATTAATATTTGAGAAATACGCGTTTATAAAGTGTTAGACGGATGAGTCTGTTATGCGTAGTTGGTGTGTTGCCTATTATATGAATTTGCCAATATCTTGCCTATTTCACCACACATTAAGCAGATAACTTGCCTAATTTATGCTATTGACAAAATGGCCACATATTACTTGAAATATTCAATAGGCTGCTCAATGTACAAACACAGGCAACGTGTTATCTATTTCATATAATAGACACAACACTTACTAGGCGTAGCACATATACAGAAAATCAGTTTTGAGAAAAAAGCATGCATTTGCACCAAAAAGACAATTGTATTTCAACACATATAACATCGAAACCGGTGTAATTTTTTAAAATATATTTTTTGGGCCTAAGTATTGTGTAAGTACGTAAGTATGAAATGTTGGTAACCTACAACGAAACATTTCTGTAATAATCGCAGTTGAAAGTTTCGTACCTATTTATAAATATACTGAGAAAGTAAGTTAGCGATTACGTTTTAATGTTGAACACCAAACATTCAATTATTATATGTATAAATCGACATTTTTATGAAAAATCACCTATAGCAGCATTGTGTAGTTTATTTTTACCAAAACTGAACCCATATAATTTAGAGCGACAGTTGAAGTGATTGCCCAATTTCTGCCCACGCAAGAAATCAAGACTGGTTTCATTATTGTGGTGTGACTTGATGAATAGTTGAAATGGTTGTAACAAACGAAACTGATCATGGTTTTAAAAAAAACTGTGTTAATTTCAATATTATTAGTTTCGACCATGGATTGTCAGTAGGTAAAATTAATTGCAGCAAAGGAAAAAACAAAATGTGTTGCAATTATCTCAAAACTGTATTTTTGTACGTGACAACCTTTTAACATTATACCAAAGTATCTACCCTGTAATATTTTATAATATTATTTGCCCCTTTAGTATAAAGTTGATTTGTTATTGAAAAAAGTACAAAACTTATTAACCTTACTCATAAATTGCTTTGTCTTTTAGGTTATCCCAAAAAAATATTTTGTCAATATATATATTGCAAATTTTCTCAATGTTTAATGTTTCAGATGTTTTACTGTTTGTAATTTTTTCAATATAAATAAAAAAAATGACATTATTGTGTGAGGTGATAAGATTTAAACATGTCGATATATTTGTGACAGTATTGCCAGGAGATAAAAAAAATATCCTTATAAAACATTTTTGAGACCAGTTAAGCCGAAAACTTCAATATGAACACAAAACAATAATCACTATCAATTTATGTAAGCCACATTTTTTGATCGATATGAAACTTCATTCCAAAAATACGCAGATGACTTAATGAAGCACTCACAGATTACCAACAAATATTGTGGTTCTGTTATTATACACTTTATACTGAGGTTTCTTAACCCTATGGATCTCCACCCGCAGGACTATTTTTCTGCGCCCGCTAACAAAGTTATAAAAATCCCCAAATTTAATCATAATTGTATTTCTTAATAATATTTTTTATTTATTTTAATCCTAATGCCAACACTGACGGATGATTTTTTACATTCAGGATTACCAACATACACTCTTAACTTTGAGTAGTTAGCAAGTGAAATGCAATGGCAAAGATCGCACTAATTGTGCTCTGTTGTTTTGAATATATATAAACAGTATTTTTTTTATGATTCTATTTTAAATTATTACTTAAATCTTGTTTTTTAAAAATCCAGCGTGCGCCCGCCACTCTTCTCCCAAATCTCAAATCCACCTGCAACCTCAATAAAGTTAAGAATCCCTGCTTTATATGTTACAACTTTTGATTTATTTTTAAATCCTGTATCTGCTCTGAAATGAGGTATATGGTATCTTCACAGTTGTGAATTAGCAAATTGAAGAAACTAGTTGTTTTTTGTGAGTAAATAGTTGTTAATTATTAGCTCAGTCATTTTGGGTGCATGTCCTGGTTACAAGTTTAAATATTTGTCATATCATTCAAAGTGACTCAGTGGATACCTAACTCCATTTGTGAATCGTGTATTGCAAGTTTGAATCTCATAATCGGCAATAAGTTGGCTCATTTTTCATGCATTTTTCAATCTAGGACACGGATCCAGTAGTTAGCAATATAAATTAAATAAAGTGCTCCTTGATCCATTTGCTCCATCTCATGATAAATACGGTAATGATGATTATAACAATTGCACATTTGGATTGATCGGAAATATCAAATATTATTTTTGCTAAGTAAGTATTGAAAAATAACGCAAAATGATGATGTGATCTTCAAGAAAAATCATGAAATCTTATTCCTTATGTAAATTTTAACTGTGTTAATTATTTTTAACAATATATTTGAAGATAAATAGATATTTTGCTCAAAAAGATTTCGCTGATTTATCAAGTATCGAAATGGCTCGTCGATGGATATATTTGACTCCTATCACCGCACACACAGTTATGTAAAACTTAATTATATTGCTATGTCGCCATAATCTGTTTTCTTTTTTTAATTTTCCCCCTATATTTGTGTGTTGATTGTTGCCGGGTGCCGCTTGTCTATGACGATGGTAACACATAGAGGAGCATGCGCCATTGCTAAACTCCCGGAGCGCCCTCGGTATGCAGTCCCCGCCACCCAGAACGTCTGCTTGCTAAAATAAAAACCTACATACCATAAATATTATCATAGACTAGGCAACATTGATGTTCCCGAATGTTTGCTTGCTACAAAAAAATCATAGACAGTTTATTATAAACATTGCGCCATTTTGTGTGAACAAGGTTTCTACTTCAAAATTTAAAACATTATTAATCAATACTTAATTAAAAATTACAAATTCGTAGATGAAACCTTGTTTACCCAAGCTGAAACTAATTAGTGAATGTTATTGTTTTAAATGTTTGTCTGGAAGTCGAGGAACATGCTTCAGTTCTGAATACTTCGGTAATGTCGTTAATACAGTCTCAATGATTAAGGACTTATAAATATATCAAATATTATCAGTTCTTTCACAAATCCTTCTGCTTTTATCATTTTTCACTATCTTGTATCATATGGAAAGAACTACGTAAGACTAAGCGTCTAAGATGTACGCTGTTGTTGATACTCTCGCTGTCAATATTGAAAATTTACCCTACTAAATGTACGTTCTCACACTATTTTTACCAACAGAACTCTTTAAACCTTGACAGGCTAACGTCACACCTGCTGTTACGCATCATACCGAGAGCAAAAAAAATTAATACAGACTTGACAGTTTTTACAATTAATTTTCATTGATAAAAGTATTTTTTTTTTATGAAGAAAAATACACTATATGTATCTTTTTAATTGCAACATAAAACCCTGCTGAATCAAATACAGAAAATTAAATCGAAATACAGATTAAGTCCCGTTATAGCGAATTTCGAATGTACTGAAAATTTCAGTATACCAATTTTTTTTCCAAAATTTAACAAACCAAAAATAAATGACATTACTCGTTTTAACAAAGTAAACATACCATTTTGACGTAAGTTATAGTGAATTCAGTTAAAAAAAAATTAACTTTTTCTGTGCCAGACATAATGTCACAACCCAGTAAGCTGTGAATTTTTAAGCAAAAATAGAGACTTAATATTTCTTTTAAAAGTATAATGAATGTTTCTTTGTCATGACTCTGGTTTTAATGATCATATTATAGTCATCTCTCTGCATTTTCATATTTAAATTCATTCAAAATATTCATTTGTCTAACAAACTATGTTTTAAGTTCTGCAAGTGTTAACTCGCTTCTGACACTTAATCGGTTAACACTTCTACATATTATGTAGAAGGACAACTTTTCTACTATAATCCAAGTTCTCCTTTATTATATATTACAAAGTATTTTGTACCGCCTCACCAAGTTCACTATAACGGAATTTAACCTATATCTAATTCTCATTGTTTTCATAAGCATGTAAAACAGTTTATATATAGCACAAAACATGTTTATGGGAATGAGCCATATTTGCATATATGCTCAAATATTTATGATATAAACAACAATAGTGTTATTATAAACCCAAAATATTTATTTAGGACTGAACCTAAAGCATATTCACAGTAATACATTTAAAACGATGATGATTATTCTGCTTCCATGACATTTTCAATACTGATTTTATTTATTTCTTTAAAACTCTCGGAATAAAAACCATGCAAATATTCCTTTATTGCCTAGCCGTGCAGACTTATTAATTAAGTTGTATTATTACTCTTTATAAAATTTAAATATATTCTAAAAACACTATTGTTCTTAAATCCAGTTTTAAAACTGCCCACTTCATTATTACTTAGAATCTCCATTGACGTAAGTTAAAACTACTTAATTCACCTTTTATTAATTAATTATTGTACTTACTGGCTTTGTTTGAAGAATATATTGCAAAACCATGCTCTCTCTATAAAATTGGCTTGGCTTTAAAATTTTCGCTATATTTTAATAAAAAAAAAATGCTTATATCGCCTATCGTATAGTGTTACAGATTTATTCACTAGTCTCATCAGTATTGAAATGTTAAAACAATAATTTAATAGAATGCCTTAATCTAATTTGGAATGCCAGTTTTTTATTATTATTTTAATCAATCTATCGTGTTCTGTTTCGTTCGTTAATTAACAAAACTCTTATATTCTCTACCGGTTATCGATAAATTATGTATTTAGTAATAATTTGAAATACAAGCTTGCTAATAAAGTATGTAATTAAAATAATTATTACACTTTTAAGATCACTTTCAAAACATGGTATACTTTTACCATACTTAAATAGGGAAATCACTTTATTTAGTTACGGCAACACTTGATTACGATTTTTAAAATTTT
This sequence comes from Rhyacophila sp. 25_7, assembly GCA_036584705.1. NCBI lineage: Eukaryota > Metazoa > Arthropoda > Insecta > Trichoptera > Rhyacophilidae > Rhyacophila > Rhyacophila sp. 25_7. Next base: position 14,013 of record JAPMAE010001046.1, on the reverse strand, counting down.
CTTCACTTAAAGTATTCAATTCAAACTTTGTTCTAAATAAAATCAATGTTACGTAAGGTTGTAAATGCAATAGTGTCGTATCTTAGAACATGTTTCACTTACTTGTAAAACAAGTTTGCTTTTTGAATTTTCTTATGCATAAAATTATAGTTAATCTCGTTGGTATAATAGAAATAATTAGTATAATTTAGAGCAGTAAAACGAAGCAAAACACGTCTTTCTCTCTTATATTATTTTATATTTCTCATTATTATGCTTATTCAATAATACAAGGTTCTATTTAACATATATTTCAAGGTCCCTTAGATTGATATATATATATATAATATTACATTTTTTTTTTTGCATATAATATAAAAATCAAATTTTAACCATTTAAATTGAAGAAGTCACAGTACGATTTTGATAATGTTGTGTGTATCAAATAATGTATGTAATCATTACTTAATGACACTTTTTGAATTAAGCTGACCTAAGCTGTTTTACAACAGGCATTAGAGATGCACCATGAATTAAAAAAAACAGAAAATTGTTTGTATTTCATCACTTTGAAGGCATATAAAATGAAACTTGACTATACATACTATTATATATATTGTCACGTCCGAGCAAAATTGTCACAACTCAAAAATATCGAATTTGTATTAAACTCATTGGAAGAATAGTACGGAGGTATAGATTTTTGTGGAAGAGTGTCACAATTGTTACTTTCATATGTGGCCACCGGGGAGCAGATGCGTCAGTCTTGCATTGTGTGAATAGGTTGGCCATTTTTTTCAATACTGTCACATTGTCTAGTTCAGAATTTTTGAGTTGTGACACTCTTTCTCTTAGGTGACGATATATATAAAAGCTCCAGCATTCAGTATTGCTGAAAATAGAAACAACCTTGTAGTATTGGATTGGCAATTTCACTGTCATTCAATCATGTTTTGTTCGTCGATTTTTATTTTTCTACTAATGACCTTACTAATGATTTGTAGCCCCAACCTCAATATTGTATAAAAAGAGTTTAATATTATTATTGGTAGGTACTGATAAAATTATTGTAACATACGTAGTGTTGTCCCTTACTAATGAAATTCCGTATGTAAACTGTAAAATTCAAAACAATCAAAATAAAATGATTCATCAGTTGGTAACATGTTTCATCAGACGTTTCAAAAAAATAAAACTGATATCATTTTTTTGAATAGTTGAATTTTTGTCAGTAAGGGAACTAAAAGTTTGAACAGTTTTATGCAGACCTGTTTCTAAATATGACAGAAACTAATTCTCGTATCGTAATTAAAAATATGTTGAAAATTCTTCCTAAGGAAATAAATAAGTACATAAAGAATATTAAAAGATATTTTATTTATATTAGTTATTGGATATCCTCTCTTTTATATTGTAGTTTGTCACATAATCATGAACATAACGAACATGTTTTTTTTAAATAACTCAAAATCCGTTCATAAATGTCCATAACCCGACATAGACCGTATAGTTGTCGGCAGAATAGTGTGAAAGAATGTTTAGCCAATTAAAAGCAATTATGTTAAAACACAACATAAGTTTAAAGATTTTATTTTCACACAAGTGTTTTTTTTTCAATTTATTGATAGAGAAAATTTCTCAAAACGCATATTATGTCAGATTGAGTCTTGCCAACATAACAATATAATTGTTGACATCATAAATAAATTTTTGGCCATCATTTCGATGCATGGCAACTCACAATAATTACCACATAGCAGCAATTGTATATCCGAAGATACACTTGTTTATTTTACTTTTTAACGCAATAAAAGAAAATGTGAGGTGAAAGTATTTAATACAATCTCGTCTCAAATGAACTTTATTTGTACTTAACCTGTCCAGAGTATGGACGCAGACGTGTGTCCGCTCAAAGTTCGCTTTGAAGAAGTATAGACGTATATGTACATCAAGCACCAAACAATAAAATACTCGTTTATATATTATTTATGCAACAAATAAACATTATACTTCAATGATATTTCATACATTTAATAAAATTCAAAATTTAGAGATAGCTTAATATAGATTAAAGAATGAGCTTTTGTGGAATTTTGCAACCGTAATTATAAAACTCACTCCTGGAGAGGTTAATACATATAATTGGATTATCATGGATTAACAGTAAATGCTGTTTTCTCTGCCAATCATGTCACTATAGTATTTTATGACTTCAGTCTCAAATCAAACATTAACAGATCAGTCGTACAGCTGTTCCATGTTTATGTTTTAAGAGAGAATGCAAAGGAAAAGTGTTCAGTGCAACCACCACTGAAGCAAACCAATTTTTCTTCTACTACAGTATAATCCCAATAATTCGTAGAGCCAAGGGACCTCAGGCTAATAATGAATTATACGGATTTTCAAATAAGCAGGATTATGAATAATCAGGGGCAAAAAACAGAAAAGTTCAAGCTAACAAGATTTATTAAAAATCATGAAATACATAAAATTACATATTTAAACGATGTTAATTTAAGAAATAAAGAAGACAAAACTCAAACTGAAAAATAATCGGTTTTGATTACGACAGTGATTTATCGCTTTGTCAACACAATCCTAGAAGTAATAAAAAGAAAATGTAAACAAACCGAATTTACAGAAGCGAAAGTGCATCATTCTATGATATTAAACGGGATTCTTTACTTGGAAAAGTTTGAATTATAAGACATTTAGGTAGTCTTGAGAAGAAAAATCATTACAAATTAACGATGGGACCAAAATGCATTGTATTTTTACGAATTACCGCGACTTTCCCAAAGGACCAGCAGTTTGTTACAAATAAACGGGATTTACAAATTAATGGAATGCGAATTATCGGGATTGTACTGTGTAATGAATATGAATAGATAATTACAGTAATTAAATCAATAGATTAAAAATGATTCCAAAAATTGTCCAGTTGTGTTGGCTAATATTGATCTGATCATAAGAATAATTCGAGGGCTTAAAGTCAAACAACGCGCTATCTACAAAAGTGCAACTTGACAGAAGAGCCAAAAAACTTTTTTTTAATTATTTTCTTGGAACTCAATATAGGAGACGTTTATTTAAAACCTAATAATGTTCAAATGTTATAATTTGTTGTTGTTTGATAATTTGATTTTTTTGTGCCAAGAACGCTAACAGCTTATACAGTTTTTTTATATTAAACAAAGGCAACTTTATGTAATTAACGTTAAACTTTACAGACGGTTTAAGAAGAAACTAGAAAAGATTGACGTACCGTTGTTTGACATAACCAAGAACGTAAAATAACATCACAAATAAATAATAAAAACGCATTTTTGTATATACCATTGTTTGACTTTCAGCCCTCGAATTATTATGTGCCAAAGACCAAAACGATCTTTTATTTATTATTATATTTCCTAATACACCCCTAAATTTACAACTAATATTCATTATATCGAAGAATTGCATTCTCATATTGAATCGGTTATGTTTTTTTCTTGTTAATATTAAAAAATATAATTCAGTCCATACGTCCCCTGTACATCACCATCCGTCATTACCGTAAGACACTTCATTCATTTCATATATATGTTTAAGTTAATAGGCATGTCACGTAGAACAAAACTTATGACAAGAAGGATTAATATTTAAATATAATAATATATGTCGTCTAACTATGAAAACTATACGTTAGTTATGTGTGCATATTAATGGAATGGATGTTTTATGTTTCTGTCTCCCCCTATTTCTGTCTTTTTCTACAAACCAACTATTGCATCGTGAAGTCCAAGGTGAGTTTTTTAATTTTTATTTATCTTTAATACAATCAATTATTTTTGGTTTAACAATACACGCTAGAGTTCCGACCGGTAGGACTGTATACTTCTGAATCTTCTGTCAAAAGGGTGTGTCTGCAAAAACATAATTTCGAGACAACAAATCGTATTTTATATATTTTATAAGAGGAAAACTTAACGCTTTCGAAAGAATCGATAACTGGAAAATTCTGAAAAGTTATTAAATCAGTTGACGGTTGAAACACTTAACAAACATATTATGGAAGTCGATCCCAATATTGGCCGTAGCAAAAAAAATAAATGAGTGCTTACGTCAGTGTTTTCTAAACTGGGAGACGCAGTCTAGTACAAAAGGGGGTGTGAAAAGTTTAACAAATTTAATTTTCATAATGTATATAAAATAATTAAATATATACATATAAATAAACTTAGCCTTCGTAGGTGAGCGGATATTGCATCCGACTCATGAGCCGAGGGTCTACGGTTCGAATCTCATGACTAGCGAAAATTGTACAGGTTTTTTCATGTGCATTTGAAACCATGGACCATATTGGTTGAACTGATAGCAACAACTGACAAGTATTACTTGTAAAAAAAACTGTCGAAACAATCTTTACGTTGTAGAGATCCATATGCTTTGTTTCAGAGCGTATATAATTAAAAAAAGAAGAATAATGATGGGGAAATGCCACGAAATGATTATTTTTTAAGAGGACCTATCAAGCTTTCAGCATTTCTTATGATCTTATCTCATCATTTCTATCAGGAGCTACCCATGAACCGAGTGTTTACTACAGTTCCCTCGAAGTACTTTTTTAAGAGTTGTAAGTTCATTACGTCTAACAATGTGATCAATCAACATGGAAAACTGGTCGAGCAAATCAGCATCTGTGTCAATGCAAAATCTCTGATTTTCTGGTTTCTATGAGAGTTTTAAATTTAATTTCAAGAAATCAGAAGTTATTTGTAAACACACTCTTATAATGATAGAACTTTGAAATGTATTTCCTTGTAGCATGATATCCAACACCAAACCGTATGAAATAGATGTCGTAAATACTCATAAATAAATCTTTGCACCAAACTATTATATAAACTGTACTGTGTTTTTTCTAACCAATATTATTATCAGCAACGCTCATTTCCATAAAAATCAATGATACTGAAATAATCGATTATAAGTTTTACTAACCTGTTGATCTATTTTTACACTCTATAATTGAGAAATATTAACTTATTGAACAGATTGCTACCCCCCTTATACCTCATCACGATCCCCCGGGGCGTCGTGACCCAGGTTAAGAAATGATGTTGTAGGCGACTGAATTCTAAACATGAAAAAACCCAAAAAAACTCTTCTCTGACAATCGCTCTCTAAACAAAGCTTGTACATATTTATGTTTTCTGAAGTTGTCAGTTTTCATAATTACGAGTGTGTTGAAATTGTATATCTCAATAGTAGTTCAATTTTCATCATTCATTGGTCAGTAGACAGTACATCGAACTAGCTATTCGAAGTTTGCAAGTTCGAATCCAGTATCCGTTCACGTCAAAGCCACAATACTGTCCCAAATAGTTGAGCTTATAATAAATTAGCAACAAGAAAATCCTGTATACTCAATCTAGAAGCGGACTTCATCGCATATTTACACACACATAATCAGTGTTGTTATTCTGTTTATTGCTTTCATAAACCTGACATCGTTTGTATGATTTTCTCAATATTAAGTAAAACGTTTTCTTCGTAGACTTTAGGCTGATATTATATAATGAAAAAAAAATAACATACAAAATAAAATAATGAAGAAAAAGTCATAGTGCACACTGGTGTCTTTAGCAGTGAACAAGTTAAATATCATCCATATTAGGTATTTCTCAACATACAACCGATTTACATTCATAAATATTGGTTTTAAATTGAATTACATACAAGAAGTAAAAATATATTCTTTTTGTATGATTCCATTGATGTACTTTCAATGAGGGGTGCAGCAGACTTTTTAAAAAATTACCTAGTTTTATTATATTTGATTCGCTTACGTTTTCTTTTTTTCTTTTTTGCTACTACAAAATCTATAGAGATTTTGTAGTAGCAAACGAAGCTTTCCTGAATTTTACAGTTTATTTTTTGAGAATATTTCATTATCGATTTCCATTTTTTCAATTTGTAGCATCGCTGGGTTAATTTTCTAAAGAGTTTAAAAACTGTTTCCTTTAAAACCAAATATATTGAAGATTATATTTACAAGTATATATTGGACTCATTTTCTTTAATCTCTTCAGTGATCCTTCAAGTTTCAAAGCCCAACAAATCATCTTATGTAAGAT